>ML817802.1:53795-65344 GCA_009831015.1 Picea engelmannii | reverse complement strand
GATCTAAAAATCCTTAGACACCACTTATTTCTTTACATATATACATGCAGTATCTAACTTGATCCAGAATAATTTACTAATCATATTGGGGTGGTTTGTAGAATTCCGATGATGTGTTGTTTACCCAAAAACTCATAAACTAACTATTAGCTTTCTTAATGATAGTGAAATGACACAACATAAAATAAAAGAACTCAAATTACATACTCTTGTTTCATCTTTAAGTTCCATTCAATCCAATGAAAATTTTCTTCTCCATCTCAAGTACCAAAAATCACATGTAAAAATCAAAACACGAAAATAACTACACCATTGAAATCTTTGTCAAATTCTGAAAATTTTGACTATAAATTCGATCTATTTCCAAACTAGCTCAATTTCATGCTCTTTGGTACACAAAACAATGCATTAAATGCCTATTAATGACAAATTGAGAAAAAAAACGTTTTACAAATGACCTCAAATCACAAAACATACCTCATATTCATGATCCTTGTGAAAAATCATGCAAAATTGATATAAAATACTTGAAATTCTGTCAAAGTACCATTCAACACACTTTACGGTGAAACACAAAACTCACTTGTACTTGCACATACTTCAATGCATCCATACAGTCTCAAAATCCATGCCATGTCTCAAAATCCATGCCCTATCCTTGCCTTGGGATATGTGCACATAGGGATGCATCTAGAGCATTGGGATCTGTGCCCAATATATAAGCCTGATCCTAAAACCACCTCTCGAATTAGTTGGCAGCTTGGTTACTAAACATGGCAGTATCTATGAGAAATGTGGATTCATTGGTTTATTGGTTAAAACCATCCATTATAATAGTGGAGGTTGGGGTTCGATTCCCCTCTATGGCATAAACGTTGGTCACATTTTATATAATATATATTTATATATAGTATATAGTAACTATATAGTATATATAATATATAGTAACTATATATTATATATAACATAACAAACTCCCATGCATAAGTGTTAAGCTCCTTCTGCGGTTACAAATCAGTCATGTGGTCACATATGTGTACCAGGGGCTAGGGGATAGACCTTGGCCCCTTTCTCCCCCCATATGAAACTTCAATTTAATTTAAATAAATTTTAAAACATGATATGGTTAAGACCCATCATATGACTTGTTGGTTGTGGTGAGTATGTTAAGGCTTTGGTGGCTATGGAGGTCATGGGGCTAAACCCTGTTGACTACAATTTTTTTATACAATCATATCAATATTGGCCAATGAGGGGCTTCCATGTGGTAGCCTTTCATTGGCTATCCTTTCACGTGTTGACGAACCATTGGACCATGTGGAGATATAATCTGCCAACTCATTTGCCTAGTCAACTTTACAATCATTCCACGTGGCACCTTGGGGTGTGGCCACATCCCCTGTATGGTCATTCCATGTGTAACTATATGGTCATTGTAACACCCTGTTTCCCCTAGCTTGTAAATATAACTGGACTGGCCAAGAACTATGGCAAACTCATGAATGTGAATGTGATGTAAATGGACCTTGAGGAAGAGGTCAATGAATGTGAATAACATTTTGAATTTATTGCAGGACTGCTGAGAGGGGATGTGCAGAAAAAAAAAGAGACCACGATGGCGGTGGAGGGAACCTGGAAAGGTGGTGTTAACTTCCACCAAGAATTAATACCATATTTGGACTCCACTGGCCCAGAGAACCAAAAGTGGCTCGCTGGCCCTGAATTTAATGCCTTGCAGGCTGGCAGGTTGATGGCTTAATGAGGGATGGGGATCTGAACTGCCTATCCGTAGAGCCATCAGGCCTGATCAGTGCAAGGGTAATCGTGCCACACGCAACCTCGCAAGAGAATAAGGTGTGGGGAAGAAGTGATTAGGAGGGGGGGGGAACGTGAGGAAAACTCTGGCATTACGCAGAGTGAGTGATAACAGAGAAGAAGGATTGCAACCTTCACTCCTGGTCATTGACAGACAGAGAGACGCAGTCTCACATCATCATGGTCTCATCTCAAGGGTGGCTAGTGGTAAATCCACTGGGAGTCGCTACACCTACGGTTGGGTGGAAACAAGCACCCCTCTCAGCAGTCGCACCCACTTCTGATGTTATTTCTGATAAGTTTTTTTCATATTGCATCTTGAAATTCATATCCTGACATATATGCTCATAAACTGTGAAATTGTGAATGATTACAGTATAAGAATGTCTGTGCAGTGTTTTGATAAGAAATGTTAGATATATGCTTATAACAGAAAGACCACGCATGGCTTATGTTGATAAATGAATTTAATTATGCATGAGTTGAACCAATTTAGACTTCCAGTCCATCCACGGGAGTTTGTTTCCCTTTGTCTGTCTCCAGGAAAGCCCCGGAATAGACCTCTTTGCAAAGATTCCCTCCTTGGAAAGGTTTACCAAGAACCTGGAAAAAGGACTTGAATGTGCAAGTCTTAATAACCCTGTACGAGGAGGAATGACCCTCTTAAAATTCCAAAATAGCAGCATAGGGATAAGTCACGAATCGACGTACGAGATCCTATCGGAAGACCCATGGTCATTCACGATCGTCAGACTAATGAAAGTAACAAGGGCGTTACATACCTTGCCCCTTTTTCTCTCTATCTTCGTGAATAGCGATGAAATCAGGATCGTAGACCCCTCCCCCCAAGGTCCATGAGAACATTTGGACCGTTGATCTTTCCACATCCGTGAAGTAGTGGAAGAATGCGCGAGGTGGGACAGATCTGAGCCGTCAGATCTTGAGCAGATACCCGTCAGCCATCAGACCTGATAGAAGTTGCGCGAGGGTTAAGCTCGTAAACAGAAGGAAAACTCCTGAAAGGAGGGTTGGCTCATCGGGGTTTCACGTATCGATAAATCAGAAGTCTCGATGACATGAGATCAGGAATTTCCATGGGAAATTACCTGGAAACGATATGGACCATCCGTCAGTGGAGACACGTGGCAAATATCGAGGCGTCGGGAGTCGGGATATTGGCATTCCCGTGGACAGGAGATCAGGTAAGTCCACCTTGAAAACCCTGACACAAATCTAGGCCGTCCATCTGAGAGAGGACGCGTGTCACACGATCATCCATTCCGGAGATCCGGGCACTAGACATCGGGATATCGACATTGGGGAAATCAGAGTTCCTGAGGTTATGAAATTCGGGACATCAGAAGTCTCAAAAATGCGAGGAGCGATCTGAACCATCCATTCACTTGAGACGCGTGTCAAAGATATGAAGGGAGTCAGAGTCCAACATTTCACGAGTCCTAGGGAAGAGGCGTCCAGGACATCAGAAGTCGCGAAATCCCGAGAGTTAACTAGGACCGTCCATCAGAGGAGGATGTGCGGCAGCAATCAGAGCCATCGGGGAAAGTCCTGATAGGAAGTCGTCTATCAGCATTTTGGTCATCGGGATATCGAGAATCCTGGTGACAAGAGGTTTGGGCATTTTAGAATCGCGAAGTCTGAAACCTCAACAAGGAGGAAGGAGCCATCGTGGGGCCAACTGTCAGCCTATCGGAGAATTGGGATTTGAGGGATCGACAATCCCGTGGGTGAATGTTTTTCAGCATTTGAAACCCCGAAGCCTCGATAGGTGGTATGACTGCGGTCATATAGAGGGAGGTCATATGGACCCAAAAGGTCTAGCCCAGGGGACTAGCGGAAGCTGACATCATATCGAGATATCAGGGTTTCCGAGGACAAAATGTTTATGCAATTCGACATTGCGATGTTTGAAACCCCGATGGGAGACAAGGCTGCGGTCTTGTGAGATAGTGGTCGAGTGGGTTAGGAGTCTAGCCTGGAGGGCTAACGGGAGTTGGAGCACATCAGGATTTTGAAGCCCAAAACCCCGAAAGAAGGATAAGGCTGCGATCTTATGAATTAGCGGTCACATGGACCAGAGCATAGCCAGGAGGGATAACGTGTAAAGGGCACGTATCGATGAAACTGCTCATCGGAGATCGAGGATTCCAGAGGACAGGAACTCTTAATGTCGAGGATCACGAAACCACAAAACCCAAAAATTAAGATCAGGGAAAGATCACGGTTTAGTGCATAAAAGCTGTGTGGGTGAGAAGGACCTGTGGATCGGGTTTGGCATTTCGCTGCTGCGAGCTTCGGGGATTCTCATTGTCGAGAAATCAACGAAAAAAGTTTGATTTTAGTTAGTGGGTATGTTACAGTCATGCCATGTTTCCTTTTACCCCTTTGACTTTTGAATTTGACCTTGGTTGACCCGAACTTTGATTGCTTATAACTTTTGCATACGAGCTCTGTTTGACTTTCCGTTTGCACCATTGGAAAAATGATGATGAGCTCTATGCAACGAAGTCATTTTATGGGTGATTTAAGATGGTTGAATTTTGAGCATCAATGGATCCTTTGGGACCTCTATGACCATTCCAGATCCTCTTAGACCTTTGTGAGAATTCCTTAGATCCTCCTGGACCACACCTTCCCACTGAAGAAATTTTGGACCTCCAAAAGTATATATATTCAACAACTTAGGGATGATAACTTTAACTCACTATTCTATGTTATTAAAATGTTCATATCCAATAACTTAGTGATGAAGCTTCTTCACTCTTCCATCTAGCTTATTATTTTGGAAATAAGTCTTCATCTTGGGTCTTCGATCTTAGGTACTAGATAAATGCACTTTTGTCCGCTTCTCTAGAATATGGATCTGACTCTGGCCTCTGGCAATGTAGCTAATATTATATATAGCTTTGGTTCTATCTCATAGATTCTATGACAACAAAAGTCATGTTCACTGAATCTTTGCAATACTTGTATCATGTATTTCAACATCCACTCCCATCTCCTTCTGTTGAAGATAGTCCATATTGGCCAATATTAAACCAAGTCGAATTTTGATCCATGCCTTCCCCATTTGGACTCTCTGTTCTTATATTGTTGAATGTATTTGTAGAAGACCCTGAATGGATACTCTATCTATTGTCGCTCCTGCCTTGAAAAACAATTATGCTTGTATTGTTATCATCTGTACCTAATTTGCTTGTGTTCAAGGTATACATCCATACAAACATGACATATTTTTTAAAGATGCTTATAGCATGCACCTTTATGTGCCTCTTATTTATGAAGATGATCACTTCTCTTTTACCAGCTTTAGAAATTTTGGCATTACTTTGATGCTCTTTCCGCTCCTGAACTACATGCTCCAAATGCATGCATCCTTCTATTCCTTAGCTTTCAGTTCTTTAGAATCAAGAATGTTGTTTAAGACAATTCGATCCATATGCATCCCTTTAGTTGATTAAAAGAAAATATATTTGTCCATATTGTTGTCTAAATGCTTTAAAAATATTCATAATGATATTCTTCTCACTGTAAAATAGTATGTATAGGTGGCTATCTAGAAATCTCTAACGAGATTCCTCTCACTCTTTACAACATATAAGGTGGAAATATATAAACTCTCTTTATGAAATTCCTCTCACTCATACAAGGTGGCAATACAGAAATTTATAGAGTCCTTCTCACTCATATAATTTACAATGATTGACATGCAAGCCTTTTGTTAGACTTCAAGAGATTTACACATATGTATATTATATTTAAAAATATACATATTTATAATGAATTTAAAAGGATGGTTTACTAATGGATTCATTATCCCAAATGTATTGGGAGGAGTCTTACAACTTTCGACTTCTAACAGTGCCTCTGATGTTGATGTTGAATCTGACATTGAATTTGATGTAGAATCTGATGTTGTGTCCAAGTAACCACTAGACCAAACTATCAGTCTTCCCAATAACCTGTATAACCTCTCCCTGTGATTACCAAGTACCATTGCTGTGTCCAGAGTAGATTCCCTTGAATACACAAGTATTCACCCATTCTGGAATGTGACTGCATAATTATCATCCTCAAATAATGCAGCTGAGAGAAGTTTTACCTTTAAGTCTGGAACATACAACATATGTTTGATTCCCAGAAATCCTCCCAACTCGAGCTGGAATCTTGCATATCCATACCCCTTTATTGCTTTTCTGGTATGGGTTCCAGATCCCACAAAGCAATCTGTGTCAGACTTTGAGAAATTCAAAAATACTGGTCTGATCCTGGTCATATGGTGATCTGAAATCGGATCTAGAAGCCTGATAGGGCTTGAAAAATGCTTAAAAATGAAAGTGCTCAGAATCCGACGAAACCAACACCATTGTGTCCATCTCATCTTCCTAATTCTGGTGGTATATTTACTTTGTCAAACAGGTTCTGTATGCGAAAGTTATCGCGTTCTAATCGGAAGCCCAAACAAGTAAAAAGTCAAAGGTCAACTGGTCAAAAAGTTAACGCTGATGACATCAGCATGATGAATTTGCAGGAGATGATGTGGAACTCTCTGGCTAATGGTGATTGGGCAGGTTTGCTGACAGGGCAGACATGTGGCAGGCAATTGGACTAGTCAATGGCTGACAAGTGGTATTGATTCGTCAAATGGGGAGATGCCACGTGGCCCAGTCATGGGCAGCCACGTGGCACCCAATCATCAGTTGAAGTGGCATGTTTAAAAAGAAATTGTTTTTGGGGTCCATGGGATTTGAACCCATGACCACCACCAAGCCCAATACCTTAAGAAATGGTCTTTTGCCAATACACCAAATTATTGCTTATGATATAAAACCTACAATATGAAATATATTGCAAAGTGTTGTATGGAGAGGGGCTAGCGCTTGGCCATATGAACCCATATGACCCTGTCAAGGGGGCACGCGCTGGGAAAAAGGGGGCTTATGCCCAAATTTAACTATAAAGTGGGTTTTGTAACTAATTTTTGAGTTTTAATTGTAATTAAGCCTATTTTCAATGGTTTTTGGGAGTTATTGGGCATTTTTGGAGCCTAATTTTGGGGAGGAAGTTGGAGATGAGTAACCAACTTCCCAGCTATATAACTCAGGCCTGTTTGAGGCCATAGGGTGCATTCAAAGAAAAGATATGCTGAAGAGAATCCAAGCCAAAGCCATTTTGAGGCAGAGAAGCTTTTGAGGAGGAGACGTTGTCGGACCATTTCTGGGAGCTCCGGACATCCGTTTTGCGTGTTGTTTTCTTTGCATGGTTCTAGAGATCTGGAAGAACATGATCAGATCAGTCTTGTAGCCATTTGGCATTGCAGAGATGTACTTTTGAGCTTTTGAGAATAAATAAAGAAGCCTCCCCCACAGAGAAAAGGCCCGGAGACGTAGGCAAAGTTGTGCCGAACTCCGTTATCAATCTGCATGTTATGGTTTGCTATTTATTCTTTCATTTCATATCTGAAAATGTATATATGGATGTCATAATTCCTCTTATTTCCTCATTCCTTCACTAAGTTTTGCAAGTGGTTAATTAATGCATGCAAAATTAAAACTCAACCATAAGTCATTAAAAGATCCAATGGATCATATGGTGAGATGAACCACTGCCCACGAACCATTCTTCGATGTCTTCATAAATCTGTTTGCCAAGATCAACCATCAGGAAGTATTATTTCTCAAGCCTTTCAGTAACACCATTAACTTCATCTGGGGATACTGCTTGTATTCTTACAAGTGTCTTCACATCCTTCAGGTTCTTCTTTGGATATAAGTGTAGGTAAAGTGTCCAACACTTTTGAATCTAGTGTCCACTCTTACCACAATAAGAACAAAGCATCTTGTTCCACGATCCCTTCTTATCATTCCTCCTTTTGCTCTGACTTGAGAAATGATCTGCCTTCTTCTTGGATGACTTTACTTACAAAACTAAATTCTCGGATGCTTCTCTACATCATGGTTTCTAGTTCCATAAGAAGCACAAGGATAACTAAACCATTCACTAGTAGAAACAATCTTCATTCCTTCTCCTGTAGCATGCACATCTTTCCCTGGAGATGATTTTCACATGTTACTCTTCTTTAGACTGGGAGGTAAGGACAATTGTTTATGTAGGAATTCTTCATCTAAGGATCTCTTTTCTTCATCCGTCCCTGAGCACTCTCCATCTTGATGGGAATATGAAGGGTCTTCTTTCTCGATCATGTTTTTGGAAGGAGATAGTGCAAGAGAGAGTATCTCATTCTCTGCTTGTCCAACTTTACTGACTGATGGTACCATCCACAAATTTCTCTCTAGTTCATGAAAAATACTCATGTGAAAATATCCATGACATAACAATTGATCTTGCATCCTTTGCTTCTTTTCTTCAAGAGCTTGCAACTACATCCTTAACTCAAAATTCTCCTTCTGTATTTTCCAATTAATGTTCTTTTGCAGCCTCAATTTCATGAGAACTTTACTCATCTTGTTTCCGTGATAAGAGTCTTCAAGATCTTCACCAATTGAACTCTTGGATCTCATCACAATCGAAAAATTGCAACTCACGCCAAAAATATCTCTAATACCACTTAATTAAAAAATTCTTAGACACCACTTATTGCTTTATATATATACATATAGTATATAAATTGATCCTGAATAATTTATTGATCGTATTGGGGTGGTTTGCAGAATTATGATGATCTGTTTTTTACCCAAAAACCGATAAACTGAATATTAACTTTCTTAATGATATTGAGATTACACAACATAAAATAAAAGAACTCAAATTACATACTTTTGTTTCATCTTTAAGTTCCATTCAATCCAATGAAAATTGCCTTCTCCATCCCACGTACCAAAAATGACATGTAAAATGATTCACATATTCCAATTTAATGGATGCTCTTAAATTCCATTACTCAAAACAAAAAAATATCTACACCATTGAAATTCTTGCAAAATTTTGAAACTTTTGATTATAAAGTCGACCAATTTCCAAACTAGCTCAATTTCACGTTATTTGGCACACAAAACAATGCATTAAATGCCCATTAATGAAAAATTGAGGAAAAATATTTATAAATGACTTCAAATCACAAAATAGACCTCCTATTCATGATCCTTGTGAAAAATAGTGTAGACTTGATATAAAATACTTGATATTTCGTCAAAGTACCATTTGGCATGCTTTACGATGCACCACAAAACTCACTTGTACTTGCATGTACTTCAATGCATCCATACAATATCGAAATTCATGCCCTATATTGAAATCCATGCACTGTCCTTGCCTCAGGATCTATGCACATAGGATTGCATCTAGAGCATTGGGATCTGTGCCCAATATATAGGCTCGATCCTAAAACCACCTCTCGAAATAGTTGGCTGCTTGCTTATTAAACTTGGCGGTATCTTCGCTAAATGTGGAGTCGTTGGTGTATTGGTTAAAACCATCCACTACAATAGCGGAGGTTGGGGTTTGATTCCCCTCCAAGGCATATAAGTTGGTTACATTTTATATACGATATACTTATATATAGTATATAGTAAGTATATACTATATATAACATAACAAACTCCTACGCATAAGTGTTAAGCCCCTTCTGCAGTTACAATTCGATCATGTGGTAACATATGTGGACCAGGGGCTGGGGGATAGGGGATATCCCCTGACCCCTTTCTTCCCCCATATGTAACTTCACTTTAATTTAAATAAATTTTAAAACATGATATGGTTAAGACCTATTGTATGGCTTGTTGGTTATGGCGGGTATGTTAAGGATTTGGTGGCTATGGGGGTCATGGGTTTGAACCTTGTGGACTCCAAAAATTTTATACAATCATACCAATATTGGCCAATGAGGGGTTGTCATGTGGCAACCTCTCATTGACTATCCTTGCCACTTGTTGACGAACCATTGAACCTTGTGGAGATATAATCTACCAACTCATCTGCCTAGTCAATTGTATGATCAATCCACGTGGCACCTTGGGGTGTGTCCAGGTCACATGTACAATCATTCCATGTGTCACTGTATGTTCATGACATGTGTCCTTTTACCCCTTTGACTTTTGACTTTGACCTTGGTTGAACTGAGCTTTGACTGCTTATAAATTTTGCATACGAGCTCCGTTTGACTTGTCATTTGCGTCGTTGGAAAGCTGATGATGAGATCCATGTAATGATGTCATTTTTGGGATGATTTGAGACAATCAAATTTTGAGAATTTATGGATCCCCTGGGACCTTTTTCATTCTTCCAGATCCTTCTAGACCTCTGTGAGAATTCCTTAGATCCTCCTGGATCATAGACCACCCCAGATTCTAGTCTAGATAAAGTTCAACTTCCTCTTTCCAAGCGGATCATCAGGCCTTGGGAATAAATCAAGAACAACAAAAATATAATCGATATCTGATATGAAAAGGATGTCACCTTTCATAATCCGAATTACACCAAACCGATCCAGTTCTAGAGTGTTGGATTGCTACAAGTTGGTTCACATTTACCTTCTCCAGTTCAAGAGCAGATTTAGATATGCCAACATTGTCAGTGTTTTGGCCATGTGGAAGATCAATGCTTCAATATTCATCCTTGAAGCATTTTGGAAAACATAATCATAATTCAGAAAGATGTTTTACCAATAAGAAATATACAAGAGTAAAGAACCACTGTGGGTGGATGACTTCTTGGCAATGGTCATCAATAGCCAAGAAAATATCTCAGTCATACCAACGATTTCACTCTCGAGTATTGACACATCTTGCAGTGGACATATTTTTGTCTTCTCACCTTGTCCCTGATATGGGGAAACAACACCAATGATTGACAGTCAGGCTTCCAGTTTTGAATTCTTATCAATTTAGCGTGACAAGTGAGCATGATTGGTTTGTGGTTTTTCTTAAACCACCACTTAGTAGAAGATTTACAACTTCTACTAGACAATGGTTTGTGGTTTCCCTTAAACCTCCACTTGGTAGAATATGTTCAACTTCTTATACTTCACAGTTTATGGCCATATTTAAGAAAACATTCAAGATCATTTCCAATTAGAAGAAGACATCAACTTCCAGTTTCTAGCTAAATTAGGAAGTGTTTTAGGAACCATTGAGCCTAGAGTAGGGTTCCAAAGTTTGTGGTCATCCTTAAACCACCAGATTGGTTTGTGGTCTTCCTTAAACCACCATCACCATTTAGTTTGTGATCATCCCAAAACCACCAGATTTAGAGAGTACATTCAACCATCAACAACTACACACTTCCAAATTTTAGCTGCCCACTTTTAGATTTCAACTCTCACCTTGGACTCACATACACCCCTTCAAATTAAGGGGGGGAATGTTGGAAATGTAATCCATTAGGGTTACTGAACAGATGGAATGTGAATCATCAAGTGTGTACGAAGAGTCATAAGGAGTCCAAGATACCTTGGAAGATGAAGCCAAAGGTCACATCATTGTATTAATTCATATACCATATTGACGAATAATTAACTACACACTTATCTTTTATTTCGTGCGCCTAACACGAGAAATAAGACTAATCTAGAGAGTTTGAAGAAGATTGTTACTAAAAGATAACCTTTAATAATAATATATGAAAGTGATCTATAGCTTTTAATTTTTAAGAACTAATTCTATTGAGAAATATTACTACAAGATAACCTTCATTAAACATAAACTATTCTAATGCATAAATAGATGAAAATTATAGAAGCAAAACACTTAGAAATAATT
>ML817802.1:0-46599 GCA_009831015.1 Picea engelmannii | reverse complement strand
CTCCCCCCATATGAAACTTCAATTTAATTTAAATAAATTTTAAAACATGATATGGTTAAGACCCATCATATGACTTGTTGGTTGTGGTGAGTATGTTAAGGCTTTGGTGGCTATGGAGGTCATGGGGCTAAACCCTGTTGACTCCAAATTTTTTATACAATCATATCAATATTGGCCAATGAGGGGCTTCCATGTTGTAGCCTTTCATTGGCTATCCTTGCACGTGTTGATGAACCATTGGACCATGTGGAGATATAATCTGCCAACTCATTTGCCTAGTCAACTTTACAATCATTCCACGTGGAACCTTGGGGTGTGGCCACATCCCCTGTATGGTCATTCCATGTGTAACTATACGGTCATTGTAACACCCCATTTCCCCCAGCTTGTAAATATAACTGGACTGGCCAAGAACTATGGCAAACTCATGAATGTGAATATGTGATGTAAATGGACCTTGAGGAAGAGGTCAATGAATGTGAATAACATTTTGAATTTATTGCAGGACTGCTGAGAGGGGATGTGCAGAAAAAAAAAGAGACCACGATGGCGGTGGAGGGAACCTAGAAAGGTGGTGTTAACTTCCACCGAGAATTAATACCATATTTGGACTCCACTGGCCCGGAGAACCAAAAGTGGCTCGCTGGCCCTGAATTTAATGCCTTGCAGGCTGGCAGGTTGATGGCTTAGTGAGGGATGGGGAGGTGAACCGCCTATCCATAGAGCCGTCAGGCCTGATCAGTGGAAGTGTAATCACGCCACATGCAACCTCGCAAGAGAATAAGGCGTGGGGAAGAAGCGATTAGGAGGGGGGGGGGAACGCGAGGGAAACTCTAGCATTACGCAAAGTGAGTGATAGCAGAGAGGAAGGATTGCAACCTTCGCTCCTGGTCACTGACAGACAGAGAGACGCAGTCTCACAACATCGTGGTCTCAGCTCAGGGGTGGATAGTGGTAAATCCACTGGGAGTTGCTACACCTACGGTTGGGTGGAAACAAGCACCCCTCTCAGCAGTCGCACCCACTTCTGATGTTATTTCTGATAAGTGCTTTTCATATTGCATCTTGAAATTCATATCTTGACATATATGCTCATAAACTGTGAAATTGTGAATGATTACAGTATAAGAATGTCTGTGTAGTGTTTTGATAAGAAATGTTAGATATATGCTTATAACAGAAAGACCACGCATGGATTATGTTGATAAATGAATTTAATTATGCATGAGTTGAACCAATTCAGACTTCCAGTCCATCCTCGGGAGTTTGTTTCCCTTTGTTTGTCTCCAGGAAAGCCCCAGAATAGACCTCTTCGCAAAGATTCCCTCCTTGGAAAGGTATACCAAGAACATGGAAAAAGGACTTGAATGTGCAAGTCTTAATAACCCTGTACGAGGAGGAATGACCCTCTTAAAATTCCAAAATAGCAGCATAGGGATAAGTCACGAATCGACGTACGAGATCCTGTCGGAAGACCCATGGTCATTCACGATCGTCACACTGATGAAAGTAACAAGGGTGTTACATACCTTGCCCCTTTTTCTCTCTATCTTCGTGAATAGCGATGAAATCGGGATCGTAGACCCCTCCCCCCAAGGTCCATGAGAACATTTGGACCGTTGATCTTTCCACATCCGCGAAGTAGTGGAAGAATGCGCGAGGTGGGACAGATCTGAGCCGTCAGATCTTGAGCAGATACCTGTCAGCCATCAGACCTGATAGAAGTTGTGCGAGGGTTAAGCTCGTAAACAGAAGGAAAACTCCCGAAAGGAGGGTTGGCTCATTGGGGTTTCACGTATCGGGAAATCGGAAGTCTCGATCACATGAGATCGAGAATTTCCATGGGAAATTACCTGGAAACGATCTGGACCGTCCGTCAGTGGAGACATGTGGCGAAGATCGAGGTGTCGGGAGTCGGGATATCGGCATTCCCGTGGACAGGAGATCAGGTAAGTCCACCTTGAAAACCCCGACACAAATCTGGGCCATCCATCTGAGAGAGGACGTGTGTCACACGATCATCCATTCCAGAGATCCGGGCACTAGACATCGGGATATCGACATTCGGGAAATCAAAGTTCCTGAGGTCGTGAAAGTCGGGACATCAGAAGTCTCGAAAATGCGAGGAGCGATCTAAACCATCCATTCACTTGAGACGTGTGTCAAAGATATGAAGGGAGTCGGAGTCCGGCATTTCGCGAGTCCTAGGGATGAGGCGTCCAGGACATCAGAAGTCACGAAATCATGAGAGTTAACAAGGACCATCCATCAGAGGAGGACGTGCGGTAGCAATCAGAGCCATCGGGGAAAGTCCTGACAGGAAGTCGTCTATCGGCATTTTGGTCATCGGGATATCGAGAATCCTGGTGACAAGAGGTTTGGGCATTTCAGAATCACGAAGTCTGAAACCTCGAAAAGGAGGAAGGAGCCATCGTGGGGCCAGCTGTCAGCCTATCGGATAATCGGGATTTGAGGATCGACAATCCCGTGGGTGAATGTTTTTCAGCATTTGAAACCCCGAAGCCTCGATAGGTGGTATGACTGCGGTCATATAGAGGGAGGTCATATGGACCCAAAAGGTCTAGCCCAGGGGACTAGCGGAAGCTGACGTCATATCGGGATATCGGGGTTTCCGAGGACAAAATGTTTATGCATTTTGACATTGCAATGTTTGAAACCCCGATGGGAGACAAGGCTACGGTCTTGTGAGATAGTGGTCGAGTGGACTAGGAGTCTAGCCTGGAGGGCTAACGGGAGTTGGAGCGCATAGGGATTTTGAAGCCCAAAACCCCGAAAGAAGGATAAGGCTGTGATCTTATGAATTAGCGGTCACATGGACCAGAGCATAGCCAGGAGGGCTAACGTGTAAAGGGCGCGTATCGATGAAATTGCTCATCGGAGATCGGGGATTCCAGAGGACAGGAACTCTTAACGTCGAGGATCACAAAACCCCGAAACCCAAAAATTAAGATCAGGGAAAGATCACGGTTTAGTGCATAAAAGCTGTGTGGGTGAGAAGGACCTGTGGATCGGGTTTGGCATTTCGCTGCTGCGAGCTTCAGGGATTCTCATTGTCGAGAAATCAACGAAAAAATTTTGATTTTAGGTAGTGGGTATGTTACAGTCATGCCACGTTTCCTTTTACCCCTTTTACTTTTGACTTTGACCTTGGTTGACCTGAACTTTGATTGCTTATAACTTTTGCATACGAGCTCTGTTTGACTTTTCGTTTGCACCATTGGAAAAATGATGATGAACTCTATGCAGCGAAGTCATTTTATGGGTGATTTAAGATGGTTGAATTTTGAGCATCAATGGATCCTCTGGGACCTCTATGACCGTTCCAGATCCTCTTAGACCTTTGTGAGCATTCCTTAGATCCTCCTGGACCACACCTTCCCACTGAAGAACTTTTGGAGCTCCAAAAGTATATATATTCAACAACTTTGTGATGATAACTTTAACTCACTCTTCTATGTTATTAAAATGTTCATATCCAATAACTTAGTGATGAAGCTTCTTCACTCTTCCATCTAGATGATTATTTTGGAAATAAGTCTTCATCTTGGGTCTTCAATCTTAGGTACTAGATAAATGCACTTTTGTCCGCTTCTCTAGAATATGGATCTGACTCTAGCCTTTGGAACTGTAGCTAATATGATATATAGCTCTGGTTCTATCTCATAGATTCTATGACAACAGAAGTCATGTTCATTGAATCTTTGCAATACTTGTATCATGTATTTCAACATCCACTCCCATCTCCTTCTGTTGAAGATAGTCCATATTGGCCAATATTAAACCAAGTCGAATTTGATCCATGCCTTTCCCATTTGGACTCTCTGTTCTTATATTGTTGAATGTATTTGTAGAAGACCCTGAATGGATACTCTATCTATTGTCACTCCTGCCTTGAAAAACAATTATTCTTGTATTGTTATCATCTGTACCTAATTTGCTTGTGTTCAAGGTATACATCCATACAAACATGACATATTTTTTAAAGATGCTTATAGCATGCACCTTTATGCGCCTCTTATTTCTGAAGATGATCACTTCTCTTTTACTAGCTTTAGAAATTTTGGCATTACTTTGATGCTCTTTCCGCTCCTGAACTACATGCTCCAAATGCCTGCATCCTTCTATTCCTTAGCTTTCAGTTCTTTAGAATCAAGAATGTTGTTTAAGACAATTCGATCCATATGCATCCCTTTAGTTGATTAAAAGAAAATATATTTGTCCATATTGTTGTCTAAATGCTTTAGAAATCTTCATAATGATATTCTTCTCACTGTAAAATAGTATGTATAGGTGGCTATCTAGAAAACTCTAAAGAGATTCCTCTCACTCTTTACAACATATAAGGTGGAAATATATAAACTCTCTTTATGAAATTCCTCTCACTCATACAAGGTGGCAATACAAAAATTTACAGAGTCCTTCTCACTCATATAATTTACAATGATTGACATACAAGCCTTTTGTTAGACTTCAAGAGATTTACACATATGTATATTATATTTACAAATATACATATTTATAATGAATTTAAAAGGATGGTTTACTAATGGACTCATTATCCCAAATGTATTGGGAGGAGTCTTACAACTTTAGACTTCTAACAGTGCCTCTGATGTTGATGTTGAATCTGACATTGAATTTGATGTAGAATCTGATGTTGTTTCCAAGTAACCACTAGACCAAACTATCAGTCTTCCCAATAACCTGTATAACCTCTCCCTGTGATTACCAAGTACCATTGCTGTGTCCGGAGTAGATTCCATTGAATACACAAGTATTCACCCATTCTAGAATGTGACTGCATAATTATCATCCTCAAATAATGCAGCTGAGAGAAGTTTTACCTTTAAGTCTGGAACATACACCATATGTTTGATTCCCAGAAATCCTCCCAACTCGAGCTGGAATCTTGCATATCCATACCCCTTTATTGCTTTTCTGGTATTGGTTTCAGATCCCACAAAGCAATCTGTTTCAGACTTTGAGAAATTCAAAAATACTGGTCTCATCCTGGTCATATGGTGATCTAAAATCGGATCCAGAACCCTGATAGGGCTTGAAAAATGCTTAAAAATGAAAGTGCTCAGAATCTGACGAAAACAACACCATTGCGTCTGTCTCATCTTCCTAATTCTGGTGGTATATTTACTTTGTCAAACGGGTTCCGTATGCGAAAGTTATCGTGTTCTGATCGGAAGCCCAAACAAGTAAAAAGTCAAAGGTCAACGGTCAAAAAGTTAACGCTGATGACATCAGCATGCTGACTGTGCAGGAGATGACGTGGAACTCTCTGGCTGATGGTGATTGGGTAGGTTCACTGACAGGGCAGACATGTGGCAGGCAACTGGACTAGTCAATGGCTGACAAGTGGCATTCATCCGTCAAATGGGGAGATGCCACGTGGCCCAGTCATGGGCAGCCACGTGGCACCCAATCATCAATTGAAGTGGCATGTTTTAAAAAAAATTGTTTTTGGGGTCCATGGGATTTGAACCCATGACCACCACCAAGCCCAATACCTTAAGAAATGGTCTTTTGCCAATACACCAAATTATTGCTTATGATATAAAACCTACAATATGAAATATATTGCAAAATATTGTATGGAGAGGGGCCAACGCTTAGCCCTTTGGGCTAGCACTTGGCCATATGAACCCATATGACCCTGTCAAGGGGGAGCGCGCTGGGAAAAAGGGGTCTTATGCCCAAATTTAACTATAAAGTGGGTTTTGTAACTAATTTTTGAGTTTTAATTGTAATTAAGCCTATTTTTAATGCTTTTTGGGAGTTATTGGGCATTTTTGGAGCCTAATTTTGGGGAGGAAGTTGGAGATGAGTAACCAACTTCCCAGCTATATAAATCAGGCCTGTTTGAGGCCATAGGGGGCATTCAAAGAAGAGATATGCTGAAGAGAAGCCAAGCCAAAGCCATTTTGATGCAGAGAAGCTTTTGAGGAGGAGACGCTGTCGGACCATTTCTGGGAGCTCCGGACATCCTTTTTGCGTGTTGTTTTCTTTGCATGGTTCTAGAGATCTGGAAGAACATGATCAGATCAGTATTGTAGCCATTTGGAATTGTAGAGATGTACTTTTGAGCTTTTGAGCATAAATAAAGAAGCCTCCCCCACAGAGAAAAGGCCCGGAGACGTAGGCAAAGTTGTGCTGAACTCCGTTATCAATCTGCGTGTTATGGTTTGCTATTTATTCTTTTATTTCAGATCTGAAAATGTATATATGGATGTCATTATTCCTCTTCTTTCCTCATTCCTTCACTAAGTTTCGCAAGTGGTTAATTAATGCATGCAAAATTAAAACTCAACCATAAGTCATTAAAAGATCTGACGGATCATATGGTGAGATGAACCACTGCCCACGAACCATTCTTCGATGTCTTCATAAATCACTTTGCCAAGACCAACCATCATGAAGTATTATTTCTCAAGCCTTTCAGTAACACCATTAACTTCATCTGGGGATACTGCTTGTATTCTTACAAGTGTCTTCACATCCTTCAGGTTCTTCTTTGGACATAAGTGCAGGTAAAGTGTCCAACACTTTTGAATCTAGTGTCCAATCTTACCACAATAAGAACAAAGCATCTTGTTCCACGATCCCTTCTTATCATTCCTCCGTTTGCTCTGACTTGAGAAATGATCTGCCTTCTTCTTGGATGACTTTACTTACACAAACTAAATTCTTGGATCCTTCTCTACATCATGGTTTCTAGTTCCATAAGAAGCACAAGGATAACTAAACCATTCACTAGTAGAAGAAGTCTTCATTCCTTCTCCTGTAGCATGCACATCTTTCCCTGGAGATGATTTTCACATGTTACTCTTCTTTAGACTGGGAGGTAAGGACAATTGTTTATGTAGGAATTCTTCATCTAAGGTTCTCTTTGCTTCATCCGCCCTTGAGCACTCTCCATCTTGATGGGAATATGAAGGGTCTTCTTTCTCGATCATGTTTTTGGGAGGAGATAGTGCAAGAGAGAGTATCTCATTCTCTGCTTGTCCAACTTTACTGATTGATGGTACCATCCGCAAATTTCTCTCTAGTTCATGAAAAATACTCATGTGAAAATATCCATGACATAACAATCAATCTTGCATCCTTTACTTCTTTTCTTCAAGAGCTTGCAACTACATCCTTAACTCAAAATTCTCCTTCTGGATTTTCCGATTAATGTTCTTTTGCAGCCTCAATTTCATGAGAACTTTACTCATCTTGTTTCCCTGATAAGAGTCTTCAATATCTTCACCAATTGAACTCTTGGATCTCATCACAATCGAAAAATTGCAACTCACGCCAAAACTATCTCTAATACCACTTAATTAAAAAATTCTTAGACACCACTTATTGCTTTATATATATACATATAGTATATAAATTGATCCTAAATAATTTATTGATTGTATTGGGGTGGTTTGCATAATTATGATGATCTGTTTTTTACCCAAAAACTGATAAACTGAATATTAACTTTCTTAATGATATTGAGATTACACAACATAAAATAAAATAACTCAAATTACATACTTTTGTTTCATCTTTAAGTTCCATTCAATCCAATGAAAATTGCCTTCTCCATCCCACGTACCAAAAATGACATGTAAAATGATTCACATATTCCAATTTAATGGATGTTCTTAAATTCCATTACTCAAAACAAAAAAAATCTACACCATTGAAATTCTTGCAAAATTTTGAAACTTTTGACTATAAAGTCGACCAATTTCCAAACTAGCTCAATTTCACGTTATTTGGCACACAAAACAATGCATTAAATGCCCATTAATGAAAAATTGAGGAAAAAGCTTTATAAATGACTACAAATCACAAAATAGACCGCATATTCATGATCCTTGCAAAAAATAGTGTAGACTTGATATAAAATACTTGAAATTTCGTCAAAGTACCATTTGGCATGCTTTACGATGCACCACAAAACTCACTTGTACTTGCATGTACTTCAATGCATTCATACAGTATCGAAATTCATGCCCTGTATTGAAATCCATGCACTGTCCTTGCCTCAGGATCTGTGCACATAGGGATGCATCTAGAGCATTAGGATCTGTGCCCAATATATAGGCTCGATCCTAAAACCACCTCTCGAATTAGTTGGCTGCTTGCTTATTAAACTTGGCGGTATCTTCGCTAAATGTGGAGTCGTTGGTGTATTGGTTAAAACCATCGACTACAATAGCGGAGGTTGGGGTTCGATTCCCCTGCAAGGCATATAAGTTGGTTACATTTTATATACGATATACTTATATATAATATATAGTAACTATATACTATATATAACATAACAAACTCCTACGCATAAGTGTTAAGCCCCTTCCGCAGTTACAATTCGATCATGTGGTAACATATGTGGACCAGGGGATGGGGGATAGGGGATATCCCCTGACCCCTTTCTCCCCTCATATGCAACTTCACTTTAATTTAAATAATTTTTAAAACATGATATGGTTAAGACCTATTGTATGGCTTGTTGGTTATGGCGGGTATGTTAAGGATTTGGTGGCTATGGGGGTCATGGGTTTGAACCTTGTGGACTCCAAATTTTTTATAGAATCATACCAATATTGGCCAATGAGGGGTTTTCATGTGGCAACCTCTCATTGACTATCCTTGCCACTTGTTGACGAACCATTGGACCTTGTGGAGATATAATCTACCAACTCATCTGCCTAGTCAATTGTATGATCAGTCCACGTGGCACCTTGGGGTGTGTCCAGGTCACATGTACAATCATTCCATGTGTCACTGTATGTTCATGACACGTGTCCTTTTACCCCTTTGACTTTTGACTTTGACCTTGGTTGACCTGAACTTTGACTGCTTATAATTTTTTTATACGAGCTCCGTTTGACTTGTCATTTGCGTCGTTGGAAAGCTGACGATGAGATCTATGTAATGATGCCATTTTTGGGATGATTTGAGACAATCAAATTTTGAGAATTTATGGATCCCCTGGGACCTTTGTTAGTGTTCCAGATCCTCCTAGACCTCTGTGAGCATTCCTTAGATCCTCCTAGATCATAGACCACCCCAGATTCTAGTCTAGATAAAGTTCAACTTCCTCTTTCCAAGAGGATCATCAGGCCTTGGGAATAAATCAAGAACAACAAGAATAGAATTGATATCTGATATGAAAAGGATGTCACCTTTCATAATCCAAATTACACCAAACCGATCCAGTTCTAGAGTGTTGGATTTCTACAAGTTGGTTCACATTTACCTTCTCCAGTTCAAGAGCAGATTTAGATATGCCAACATTGTCAGCATTTTGGCCATGTGGAAGATCAATGCTTCAATATTCATCCTTGAAGCATTTTGGAAAACATAATCATAATTCAGAAAGATGTTTTACCAACAAGAAATATACAAGATTAAAGAACCATTGTGGGTGGATGACTTCTTGGCAATGGTCATCAATAGCCAAGAAAATATCTCAGTCATACCAACGATTTCACTCTTGAGTATTGACACATCTTGCAGTGGACATATTTTTGTCTTCTCACCTTGTCCCTGATATGGGGAAACAACACCAATGATTGACAGTCAGGCTTCCAGTTTCAAATTCTTATAAATTGAGCGTGACAAGCGAGCATGATTGGTTTGTGGTTTTTCTTAAACCACCACTTAGTAGAAGATTTACAACTTCTACTAGACAATGGTTTGTGGTTTCCCTTAAACCTCCACTTGGTAGAATATGTTCAACTTCTTATACTTCACTGTTTATGGCCATATTTAAGAAAACATTCAAGATCATTTCCAATTAGAAGAAGACATCAACTTCCAGCTTCTAGCTAAATTAGGAAGTGTTTCAGGAACCATTGAGCCTAGAGTAGGGTTCCAAAGTTTGTGGTCATCCTTAAACCACCAGATTGGTTTGTGGTCTTCCTTAAACCACCATCACCATTCGTTTTGTGATCATCCCAAAACCACCAGATTTAGAGAGTACATTCAACCATCAACAACTACACACTTCCGAATTTTAGCTGCCCACTTTTAGATTTCAACTCTCACCTTGGACTCACATACACCCCTTCAAATTAAGGGGGGGAATGTTGGAAATGTAATCCATTAGGGTTACTGACCAGATGGAATGTGAATCATCAAGTGTGTACGAAGAGTCATAAGGAGTCCAAGATACCTTGGAAGATGAAGCCAAAGGTCACATCATTGTATTAATGCATATACCATATTGACGAATAATTAACTACACACTTTTCTTTTATTTTGTGTGCCTAACACGAGAAATAAGACTAATATAGAGAGTTTGAAGAAGATTTTTACTAAAAGATAACCTTTAATAATAATATATGAAAGTGATCTATAGATTTTAATTTTTAAGAACTAATTCTATTGAGAAATATTACTACAAGATAACCTTCATTAAACATAAACTATTCTAATGCATAAATAGATGAAAATTATAGAAGCAAAACACTTAGAAATAATTCCATAGTGTACCATATATGAGATGAGGAAAACATACTATAGAAAATAAGAAAATAATTAATAAATCATATATAACCATTCATTGAAAATAATAGCCAACAATGTATCAAATCACACAAGTTAACTTGGCAAAATTGAAATCCTTACTAGATGCCTGCAACATCACTTCAAGAGTAGAATAACCCATGAATAATAATTAATACACACAAATCTTAAGCAAAACTGTCCCTTGAATCAAAAAATATTTTCTAAAGTAATATTGAAATAATTATGAGTTACAATCCTTCCCAAATCACCTAAGAGTCAAAGACCTTTTTGTAGAGGCTGATTTTCATATTTATAGGAAAAATTATGTATAAAATAGAACAAAGTATAAAATTAATAAAAGGTTCACAAAAGCCATGTAGGTAGTTAAARCTCTGGTGAACTGGGTGTMTTGACTCATGCATACTCAACATCACACTTCCTCCACTACTTGAACAACTCATTGCATATATTTAGATGGAGAAACATGTGGTGTTCCCTAGGTAGACTCAGAGTGGCATTTTCTTGTTTAAATATTTTGATATRTTTTTCTAATTTGGGCATAGTAGACTCTAGTTGAGTTGTCGTTATGAMTTCAATCATTAGAAACTTCTAAATATTTCTATGCTCTAGTGAGCATATACCTATGAGGTTAGCTTTGTGCTTATCAACAATCTCCTTGAATTCACTCAACACCTTTTCAACTGGTTAGAAACCCTTCGATGGGATAAAACTAGGGAGTCTACTATTTGATGTGGCGTCTTCAACAAGAGCCTAGATCTTAATGCATGCCAACCATTCTTCCCTAAATTTATTTTGGGACGCATCATCTAACTTTCTCCAGTACCTAATTGCTTGCTCAATTCCAAATATTTCATTCTTGGTGAACACCTTGATTTCATGATTCTCATGACCATGACTCTTTTGAATTTTTTTAATGAATTCCACTTGATCTTGGACCTTGGCTTGTCAGGATTGTTACCCCCCCAACCTAGGGGTAACTAATGATATCATGTCTCAAGGCCCACTGGTAGCATACATGGAGTGTCGAGAGTCATATTGACTAGTAGAGCTCACACTTGGCAGATAGAGCCCCTCCTTACACCACCACTCATCACCAACATTAGAGCACCATTCACTATACTGGTAGGGATCCCAAAGGACGACGAGTATTTCTTCATGAGGTAACAATTCTAGTCTCATGGTAAGTGTGAATTTCATATTTGAATCATTTTAGAATGTTGCAAATATTCCTTTCTTGATTATGGCACCTTTGCTTGGAAATTATACCTTTTTCCTAATTTCACCTTGGTTCTTGACATGGTATCCTAGTAAGTTGGTCACCCTCGGGAAAAGGGTTTCTACTGGGGGGGTTACTTGAAGGGCCATCATACGATCATTCACTCATACTTACCACTTTCCACACTTATTCTCCTCTGTTTCCTCATCTTTTTGGTTTTTGGGTGCAATGACCTCAAGAAGGGATTGTACCTCATTTCGTGGGAAGAAGGGGATGAAGGCCCATAGGTGTTTTATATGAAATCATACATGAATGATTACCCTAAAGTCCTGAGAGCCATGAAACACTTCTCTAAATGAATAAATGACTTATAAATAAAATTGAATAAATGATGTCCCACTTGATAGGGGAATGCACTGTGGTGTTCTTTAATTTCCAGTGCATAAGGCACTTAATGTGTTCTAACTTCAAGTGGCATTGTGGTGGTATTTTAATTTCCATTTCACATAGCACTCAATGTTTGGACTTCATAAAAAGGAAAATAAAGGGCTTGGATTTTTTTTTCATTATGAACAAAGGAAAACTCAAGGATGTAACACACCCTCTACAAAGGCACCCATGAATGAGACAATATGAACCCTTGAAATGTCAGAAACTCCATGCCTAAAGGTCTTCCCCTAATCCACCTCATACTCATTACATGATCTATATAGGGTCTTGTTTGGAAACATTTCTTGACTTAGGGATTGGCTTACCCAATAGGGCACTATGACACCCCTCCCATACCCAAATTTGGAAAAGTTTATAAGGTCTTTGAGCATTTGTTTAGTTTGAAAAGGGGGGATTCAATGCACATGTATGGGTGGTTCTCTTATTAAATGTGGCTTACTTGGAATGATTCCTATGATTTTTGGACCCTTGGAGGGCATACTTTTTTGCTTTGTAGGACCTTTCCCGCTGAAATCTATTCATGAAGGAACTATTCCACTTGGACCTTCATAGGTTCTTGGAAGCCCATGAGATGGATGCTAGACCCCACATGTGGGCGACCATGGATGACGAGTGTTTCACCTAGAGGATGGAGAAAGGTTCCTTTGGAGGCTCCTTAGCATCACTGGAGGGTGAGTTTGCACCCTTTTCCACTTGGAATTTTTCCTTTGAAGGTCCAAGACTCCACCCATTAGCCCTTGATGTCATATTGGAGGATAGGGTTTGATGGATGAGATGGTTTCAGAGGTGGATTCATAATAGGATACCTATGGAATGACACTTTGGAACATGAGGATTTGACACATGGCCTTTGGAGGCCCACCATCTCCATCCTTCATGCTTGACATTGCACTATGAGAGACTACGTCATCCTTCTAGGGTTTTGTTTCAATTAAATTTTTATTTTGGCAAAATGTTAGGGAAAATTAAGAGGTTGGCCCTCTTCTATTTTGTAATTGACATAATTGTGTGGACAAATTATCTTAGGGTGGTCTCATATAAATAGACCATTCTCACTGGTCATTTTATCATCACATATTCTCACCATTTGTGAGAGAACAAGTCTGATTTTTTTTATATTTTGGGGTTATTGGTTCTTTTCTCTCATGCGCTATCTCTTGGAGGTGAAGTGCGGATGTTTCTTTGTTGATTTTTGGATGGAATTGCTGCAATTAGGGTTTATTTTCATGGTGTCTTGGTGAAGTAAGTAAATTTTCTAAAATTTTATTTCATGCTATAAATGCTTCATGGTAATTTAACTTGTTCATTCTTTAAACCTTGCTTGGTAAAACCCTAAGAGAGGAGCACAATTTCTTCCTCTTCTCACAAGGTTAATTTTATGCAAAATTTGTGAAGAAATCCTAGATAGGGTTAGACTCCTAAAGACCTAAAGTGCTAGCACTTTAGGATTTTGGCCCTAGATTCTTGATTGTGACCTAGTTGAATTACTTAAGAAAGGAGAAAAGGTTGCTAGAGCCCAAACGTTCTTGCACTCTAGTAATCCTTATCCTCAATGCTTAAACCCTAAGGCCCTAATGTGCTAGCACCTTAGAGTTTAACTCCTGCCTCTTAGTCTTTTCTAGCTTCATCTCCAAAAATTATTGTATTTTTGTTGTAAAGACTCCATAGCCCTAAAAGACACTAATTTCTAAGCTCTCTTATGGTGAAAGTGATCAACAAACACTCTTTTTAAAATCTCTCAAGATTCCTACTAACTTTACTAACACTAACACTCACTAACTCTCTAGTAAACATGCTTCTGTTGCAAAATTTTTCTACAACCATACGAATACACTTAAATTTGTTTCATACACTTGCTATAATGGTGATATAACATGATCAAAAATTGCTTGAAACAATTGGATATCAATCTATTGGATATGTTCTAAGTTTTCCTTGTCAATTGATGCATTTGTGATCTCCTTTTATTTTCGTTGTTACAAACTTATACTTGTTATAAACTGTTGTACTGCTGCAATTTCATGGAATCTATAATAACTTTCACTATTTAGTGTCTTAAAGAGGTACTATTTGCATGTTATATATATATATATATATATAACATGCAAATAATACCTTTTTAAGACACTATATATGTTATAAGTGTTCTTGTTTTGGGCAGGTACTCAAACATCTTTATACCTCTTAGTTCTCCTCAACCTAGACCTTGACTTAGGTGATCAAGAGAGGTGGAGGTAGGCTTGGCTAAGAAAATTGCTACTTTGATCCCTTGAGGTCGCCAGGGAAGCCTCTGGGCCTATGGTGGACCTACTCCATCACTAAAATGAGGGGATTTCTTACTAAGGTGATAGTAGCAGGATTTTCTATAGTTATGCAGATTTGGGGACTTGCGTTGGGGCTTTGCACAAGCACAAATCCTATGATAATAATTTTTTTGCATTTCTGGGGAGGATTAAGTCATTATCCTCAATGAAATACCTTCAGTAAAATTTCTCTCGAAGCCCTTATCTCTCAAGTTTACCTGGTGATTAAACTAGGGGTAGTTCCCTCACTTTCCTTTGATGATCCTAGAGGGATCATCTGGCAACTCCACTGATATATTTTGAGGTGTCATCTTGCTCTCAATTTTGTGATATTGGATATTTTCAAATAATGGTATTATGGCATGATAGTCACTTTACTAAATATTTCCCTCCTTGGATATTCAATATATTCTAGGATACCCAAATAACTTTTCTCATGGTTGGGTGAATAATTGTCCAAAATTTGTTGGAGACTCATCCTTGGATATTCCTCATGTTATGAATTTATTGAAGTACGTTTTAGAGATAATGTAACACATTGGGATGTGCTAATAAAACTATTTTTTCTATCTCTAGAAACAAGACAAAGGGATTGGGTTGAGCATATTCTCCGTTCAAAGAGTATATCTTCTTGAAATCTTCATTGAAAAATTCCTTAAAAGGTGGGCCTTGATAATAGAAAGATATGAAGAAACTTTCCACAATATCATGGTGGCCCTCCAAAGGGAAGGGATATGTTCTATCCCTATTGAGGAAGATGAATAATCCATTGACGAACAAGATGTTGAAGAGGATATTCATGAAGAGGGTTACCAATCCCTCGAAGAGGAGAAATAATTACCTTATGATTCTATTGAAGGGAATGAAAACTTGAATGAAGAACATTTTGATGTCGAAGAAGAGGATCCTCATGAAGACAAAGTGATGGTGTTTGTTCCTCCATTTGATGAAGTCATCTAAGCTTCCATTCCTCTTTCATAAGAAGAAGAGAATGTGGTGAGTTATTTCCCTTTCCAAATTCTTGATGATGCTTTATTTCATGATTTAGAAAATGAAGAAGTGTTAGAGGAAACCTTGGATGCATTAGACCCTTCATGTTATGATCAAAGAAATGATGTGGTTGAAAACATTGATGATTGTATACTTGTTGGGAGGCGTAAATGGGATGTGATTTGTCCTGGTGGAGATCCCATTTACGACATTGAACGTCATATTCAATTGTTTCCTTTACAACAACCACATGTGATTGCTACTAATTCATATGATTGGAAACAAAAAGATGACATGATTACATATTTTTCCCAACCACCCAAGGATGAATTAGTGCAACATTCTCATGATGATTTCCAATCACATCCTAGGGGGTTTGATATTTATTATTTTGAGCACATGGACTTGGTCTATGAAGAATATTTTCGACCACCTGTATACTCTAACTTTGATGAAGGTGAGCTCATGATTTCCCCGGAGCATGATTTTTGCGATAAGACTTTCCAACCTCCTTATTTTCCTTCACCTCGCTATGTCACTAAGGATGTGACTGGGAAAAATGTTCCTTGTCCCAAGTTATCTCCAAGGAAATTTTTTTCCTTAGAATTCAAGGGTAGGTTGGATGCTTTGAGAAGAAATTTGACATCCCATTCTTTCATCCTCACCTCAATTAATTATCAGGTATCTTCCACATTCTTGTTCATCCCTTCTCGGGCCTTGGGGAGTGATGAGGACCAGGGTAGTCAAGTTTTAAGATCTCTGAGTCAACCTTACTAGTATTCATCTTATCACAACCCTATTTAGAGATGGATTGATCATTCTTGTGGGAATGTGACTTGGCATAATTTTGTCCCTCCCTCTCACCTCCATGAGTTAAATTTTATGATTGGATATGGCATAGTACTTGCTTTAACTCATGTTCCTTTTGTACTTGAATTATACATGCTTTCGTTTGTGATGAAGTACATGGGTATATAGTCTAATTTAATGCTAGGATGGTTTCACTAGTCATACGATTATACCTAACATTTACAACTAACAAAGATTAGAGGATGTAGGTTAGGGCAGGCATTTGCATATTTAATTGCATTGTATATATGTTGTATCACACATGTCATAGTATTATAGCTGCATTTTTCTTGGATTTGTAAACATATTTTTTATTTATGCATTGTTAGTTTTTGCATCCTTGCATGTTACTATGTTACATTCATATGATTTGCATACTCATATTGATATGTTGGAATAAAAATATCAGAAATTTTTTCTTTTTCAAGTTTTTCTCTAGATTTTGGTAGTTATCATTTTTTCCATATGAATAGGGGGTGAGTGACACCACCCCTCCAATTTTAACAATTTTCTTGAGTTTGTGTAGGCACGGGTCATACCAAGAGATGTTGAGGTTCTCATGTTCTCTATGATGAGCACATGTACCCATGTAGGAGGCATATGTTACCCCCCTGGGCCTAGGGTTAACTAAGGAGATCATGTCTCAAGGCCCATTAGTAGCAAAAATGGAGTGGCAAGATTCAGATTGACCAGTAGAGCCCACACTTGGTATATAGAGCCCCTCCTTACACCACCACTCATCACCAACTACAGAAAAACATCCACTACACCGGTTGGTCTCCCAGAAGAAGACATGTATTTCTTGTTGAGGTAACAAGTCTAGTATCATGGTAAGTTCCACTCTAATATTTGAAGCATTTGAGCATGTTGCAAAGATTCCTTTCTTGATTATGGAAAATTTGCTTGGAAATTATACCTTTTTCCTAATTTCACCTTGGTGGTTGACATGGTATCCTAGTAAGTTGGTCACCCTCAGGAAAGGGTTTCTACTGGGGTGGCTCCTTGAAGGGTCATCATACCATCCTTCACTCATAATTATCATTTTCTACACTTATTCCCCTCCGTTTCCTCATATTTTGGGTTTTCAGTTGCATTGACCCCACGAAGGGATTGTACCTCATTTCATGGGAAGAAGGGGATGAAGGCCCATACGTGTTTTATCTAACATCATACATAAATTCTCACCCTAAAGTCCTGAGAGCCATGAAATAGAGTTAGACCTTGACTTAGGTGATCAAGAGAGGGGGAAATAGGCTTGGATAACAAACTTTCTACTTGTTGGGTATGTGTTATATTATTTGCATGGTTAGAATTAATGTCTGAGGGGGGTTGCAGGGGGCGGTATTTAAGGAGTAGTGCCCTCGAAAAAAAAAATTGGTGGTTTTTTGTGTCCATTTTTGGGTGATTTTTCGACACATGGTTTTCTATTTTCGATTGAGGAATTAGGGTTTTTGACTAATCTGGGTTACTGGATTAGGGTTTTAGATGATACATGATCCTATATGTACATTGTATTGTAAACAATGTATGATGTGAATGGATATAGAATATGTTGGTTTTCCTAGTTTGGGTTTTCAGGGGAAAAATGTTTGTGTAATGTGTGTATTTGTCATTGTATCTTTTCTGTTATTTTATTGAAAATATGTTTGCAGTAAATAATTGTACAAGGTTAAAATCTACACTAATTTGATCCCTTGAGGTTGTTGGGGAAGCCTCCCCTATTGTGGAACTCCTCCATCACTAAAACGAGGGGATTTATTACTAAAGTGACAGTGGTAGGATTTCCTATAGTTATGCATATTTGGGGACTTGCATTGCGACTTTGGACAAGAACAAATACTGCGATAAAAAGGCTCTTTCCACATGAGATTTTCCTTGTACAAGATAGATAATTGCAAGATTTATTCTTGCAAGTATAACACCTTAGCTATGAAACCTTTTATTGTTTTCACTGTTTTTTACTCTTCAAGGACATACTCAATAAACTTTCTCAATGCATCTTGAGCTCCTTTATAATACTCAACTTGATTTTTTAGAGAGGCAATTTCCTTCCTCATATATTCAACCTCATTTTCACCATCTTTGGCTTTGCCAATGATAATATATTTTCAAGGCTTCCAAGAGTATATAATTGTTCCATTCCTGGTTCCTTTCCCTTGTCATTGGTGCTAGGTGTAGCTTCTTCGTCTTCCATCAGACATATCACCTCACTTGGTGGTTTTGTATTCTATTGAGTTTATTGCTGAGCTAGGGCCTATTATGATTGCTACTGCTCATTCCCTACAATATCCCCAACACCTAATCCTTCCTAAAATTCCTCCTGCTACATCCTTTCTTCCTCTTTCTTTCTTTCTTTGTTATTCCTCTTCCATCAATTTCTTCTTTACTTCTTCTTCTTTTATCGTTTGTTCCTCTGCCATCTTCCTTTTTTTCTCCTCTTTTTTCTTTTTGAGTTCCTCGTCAAGTAACCTTTTCTCTTCCTCCTTATTTTCTTATTCTTGTTGTCGAATCCTTTCTTCTTCCAACTCTATCTTCATTTCATCTTGCTATCACTACTCCCTAGCATCTTGAAACTCGTTTTTCCCCTACTAAGCTTTAGAGGTTTTTCTCTTATTCTCCAATTCCAACTATGAAATCTCTTACTCTTGCCTCTTTCCTACATCTTCCTCAATATTCATATTTAGTTTTTATTTTTGATACTACCTCATTTGTTCATCATGGATTGATTTCCTTTTAGCCTCTTCTTTAAGTCCAATTTCCTTCAGTATCCTAGCTTATTCTACTTCCTTATTGGTTCTTTCCACCTCAGCTAGCATCCTATTTATTTCATCCATTTGTTCATCAGGATACAAAGTTCTAAAGGTTTCTAAACTAGGGTGCTACAACTTCAACAAAACATCATCCCAATCCTTAGACTTTTTTCTACAAGACCTTAGGGATTGTGTCTCCTGAACTGACAAAGAGGGAATCTATATTCAAGAAGGGCACTAGATTCTTGTTGGACATGTTTTGGATCTTTTAAGAAATCATGATCCAAACTAAAATTATATGGAATGAAAATATTTTTCCTAACTTCCTTCAATAATGAATCCTTAAAACCTCTCCTAGGATTACTCTATTGGGCACATATTTTGGAAGAAAACGCGGTGTTGCATTTTCACCACAAATTCTTAGATAAGTGCAATCTTCTTGAAGATACCAATTGGAAACATAAATAATCAAGTTTTTATCATATTGAGTTATCCTTGAACATTCTTTGTAGAAAACAACCTTGTATAATGGAGCTAAGAAATAGTCACAAATAGTTGAATAGTGTCTCTTATACTTGTTTTCCCAAAAAATTTGGCAATACACATGCACAAGGGGCTCTAAGACCCAAATTTAGGTTGAGAGATCCAAATATATTAGAGGCCCAAAATATATCCAACATATAGGATGCCATATAGAATCTAGGAACCATCCTAGGCTTAGCCTTTCCCTTCTATTCTTCATGTTGTTAAGTTGGTGGGGAAAAATAGTAGCCATCACAACCCTATTCAGAGATGGATTGATCAGTCTTGTGGGAATGTGACTTGGCATAATTTTGTCCCTCCCTCCCACCTCCATGAGTTAAATCTTATGATTGGATATAGTATAATACCTGCTTTAACTCATGTTCCTTTTGTGCTTGACTTATACTTGCTTTGGTTTGTGATGAAGTACACGTGTATATATTCTAATTTAATGTTGGGATGGTTTCACTAGTCATATGATTATACCTAACATTTACAACTAACATAGATTAGAGGATGTAGGTTAGGGTAGGCATTTTCATATTTCATTGCATTGTATATATGTTATATCACACATGTCATAGTAGTATAGTTGCATTTTGGTTGGATTTGCATACATATTTTTTATTTACACATTGTTATTTTTTGCATCCTTGCATGTTACTATGTTACATTCATATAATTTGCATACTCATATTGATATGTTGGAATAACAATATCAGAAAATTTTTCTTTTTCAAGTTTTTCTCTAGATTTTAACAGTTATCATTTTTCCATATGAATAGGGGGTGAGTTACACCACCCCTCCAATTTTAACAATTTGCTTGAGTTTATGTAGGAACGGGTCATACCAAGAGATGTTGAGGTTCTCATGTGCTATATTATGAACACATGTCCCCATGTAGGAGCCATATGTTACCCCCCCTGGGCCTAGGGGTAACTAAGGAGATCATGTCTTGAGGCCCATAGGTAGAAAACATAGAGTGCCAAGAGTCAAATTGAACAGTAGAGCCCACACTTGGTAGATAGAGACCCTCCTTACACCACCACTCATCACCAACTACAGAAAAACATCCACTACACTGGTTGGTCTCCCTGAGGAAGACATGTATTGCTTCATGAGGTAACAAGTCTAGTATCATGGTAAGTGCCACTTTAATATTTGAAGAATTTGAGCATGTTGCAAAGATTCCTTTCTTGATTATAGAACGTTTGCTTGGAAATTATACCTTTTTCCTAATTTCCACTTGGTGGTTGACATGGTATCCTAGTANGTCATCATAGAATCCTTCACTCATAATTATCACTTTCCACACTTATTCCCCTCTATTTCCTCATATTTTGAGTTTTTGGTTGCATTGAACCCACGAAGGGATTGTACCTCATTTCATGGGAAGAAGGGGATGAGTGCCCATAGGTGTTTTATCTAACATCATACAAAATTCTCACCCTAAAGTCTCGAGAGCCATGAAATAGACCTAGACCTTGACTTATGTGATCAAGAGAGGGGGTAATAGGCTTGAATAAAAAACTTGATACTTATTGGGTATGTGTTACATTCTTTGAATGGTTAGAACTAATGTCTGAGGGGGGTTGCAGGGGGGTGAGATTTCGGGTCAGTGCCCCCCAAAAAAAAATTGGCGGATTTTTGCATCCATTTTTGGGCAGTTTTTCAACACATGGTTTTCTATTTTCGATTAAGGAATTAAGGTTTTTGACTAATCCGGGTTATTGGATTAGGGTTTTAGATGGTACATGATCCTATATGTACATTGTATTGTAAACAATGTATGATGTGAATGGATATATAATATGTTGGTTTTCCTAGTTTTGGTTTCCAGGGGAAAAATATCTATGTGATGTGTGTATTTGTCATTGTATCTTTTCTGTTATTTTATTGAAAATATGTTTGTAGTAAATAATTGTACAAGGTCAAAATATACACTAATTTGATCCCTTGAGGTTGCTGGGGAAGCCTCCCCTATTGTGGACCTCCTCCATGACTAAAATGAGGGGATTTATTACTAAAGTGACAATGGTAGGATTTCCTATAGTTATGCATATTTGGGGACTTGCATTGTGGCTTTGGACAAGAACAAATACTGCGATAAAAAGGGTCCTTCCACATGAGATTTTCCTTGTACAAGATAGATAATTGCAAGATTAATTCTTGCAATTATAACACCTTTTCTATGAAACCTTTTCTTGTTTTTCATTGTTTTTTTCCTCTTCAAGGACATACTCAATAAAATTTCTCAATGCATCTTGAGCTCCTTTATAATACTCAACTTGATTTTTTAGAGAGGTAATTTCCTTCCTCATATCTTCAACCTCATTTTCACCAGCTTTGGATTTTTCAATGATAATATAATTTCAAGGCTTCGAAGAGTATATAATTGTTCCATTGTTGGTTCCTTTCCCTTGTCATTGGTTCTATGTGTAGCTTCTTCGTCTTCCATCAAATATATCACTTCACTTGGTGGTGTTGTATCCTATTGAGTTTGTTGCTGAACTGGGGCCTATTATGACGACTACTGATCATTCCATGCAATATCCCCAACACCTAATCCTTCCTAAACTTCGTCCTGCTACATCCTCTCTTCCTCTTTCTTTCTTTGTTCTTCCTCTTCCATCAATTTCTTTTTTACTTCTTCTTCTTTTATCTTTTGTTCCTTTGCCATCTTCCTTTTTTTCTCCTCTTTTTTCCTTTTGAGTTCCTCATTAAGTAACCTTTTGCTTATTATTGTTGTCGAATCATTTCTTCTTCCAACTCTCTCTTCATTTCATCTTCCTATTACTACTCCCTAGCATCTTGAAACTCGTTTTTCCCCTACTAAGCTTTAGAGGCTTTTCTCTTCTTCTCCAATTCCAACTATGCAATTTCGCACTCTTGCCTCTTTCTTACCTCTTCCTCAATATTCCCATTTAGTTCTTCTTTTTGATACTACCTCATTTGTTCATCATGGATTGAATTCCTTTTAGACTCTTCTTTAAGTCCAATTTCCTTTAGTATCCTAGCTTATTATACTTCCTTATTGGTTCTTTCCACCTCAGCTAGCATCCTGTTTATTTCATCCATTTGGTCATCAAGATACAAAGTTCTAAAGGTTTCTAAACTAGTGTGCTACAACTTCAACTAAACATCATCCCAATCCTTAGAATTTTCATAAGGAAGTTCATCTTCCCACTGGTCATGTGTATATGGCCAAGGTAAGGATATTAGGTCACAATTCATGGCTACAAGACCTTAGGGATTGTGTCTCCTGAATTGACAAAGAGGGAATCTACATTCAAGAAGGGCACTAGCTTCTTGCTGGACATGTTTTGGATCTTTTAAGAAATCATGATCCAAACTAAAATTATATGGAATGAAAATATTTGTCCTAACTTCCTTCAATAATGAATCCTTAAAAATTCTCCTAGGATTACTCTATTGGGCACATATTTTGGTAGAAAATGAGGTGCTTCATTTTCACCACAAATTCTTAGATAAGTGCAATCTTCTTGAAGATACCAACTCGAAGCATAACTAATCAAGTTTTTAGCATATTGAGTTAGCCTTGAACATTCTTTGTAGAAAACAGCCTTGTATAATGGAGCTAATAAATAATCACAAATAATTGAATAATGTCTCTTGTACTTGTTTTCCCAAAAGAATTGGAAATACACATGCACAAGGGGTTCTAAGACCCAAATTTAGGTTGATAGCTCTAAATATATCAGAGGCCCAAAATATATCCAACATATAGGATGCCATATAGAATGTAGGAACCATCCTAGGCTTAGCCTTTCCATTCTATGCTTCATGTTGTTAAGTTGGTGGGGAAAAATAATAGCCCAACTAAATAAGCTTCTAGTAGTAACCACTATATAGGCCAATGACACCCAATCATCCTTGAAACATGCAAAGTCCTTTTCCCCATACAATCTAGCTATCAAGGCCATGCCATACATGTATGGTTCTCATAGATTAGTAATAAAATAACTACCATATACTTTATGGAAGAATCTCTTTTCTTCTTTCCACCAACTTCCTAGAATTTTATTGTCATCATGTTGTTTATAGAATTCATCCACAAAGAGGTTGACCAAATGAAATTCAGGCTTTGGTATTTTATAATACCTTTCCAAATTTAATGTTAGGAAGGAAACCACACATTGGCCTACATCATTCATAATCATTCTCTTCTTCAAATCAATTTGGTCGATGATACATACACTAGCTTCTTAACAAGGCAAAACAAGTGTCCTCCCTACAACAAAATGGAAGTGAGATTTTCTATTGTTGGTGAAAAACTTATCATCCACTTCCCTTATGTTATAGTCATTGTGAAGAATCACTTTTGGATAATCCTCTGTGCAGAATTTATGATATAGCTCATTCCATCTAGAGAAATGAATTTGTGATCCCATGCTAGACCTAGTATTATTGTATATAGGCCATGGATGATGTTCCTAAGGTATAGGTATCCAAATCATGGAAACACATTCCTTCAATGAATTTTCAATATCTATCAGTTTCTTTTGGGAGGCTTCATCCAATTCTTTGGATTTCCCTTTAGAAGACTTAGAAGGAGTTCTAATAGGAATTCTTCTCAGTGGCATTTTCCCTAAATGAAAGCAACACATAAACACAGTAAAGAGTAAAATATTTTCCATACACAACAATAATCCACACTATAATATATTTCCAACAATATTATGCTAAATTTTTTAATGAAGTATAATTAAAGAAGATTACAATACCAATTGAAAAATAAATATGAGAAGAATTAAAATTCAACAACTTCTGCTACCATAATATAATGGTCAATTTCTCTCTCAATCGAAATTTTCCACAGTGAAGTGCAAACATCCAAATTTAAAGATTTCAGTCTTATAAATATACCTGGGTTGAGGAATCATAGAAAAATAAGCAATTGAACCACAAATGTTGGCACACATAGTTGACTTCGGCTAAAAAATTAGATTCACCTCGTACAGAGGTATATAAATGCAACAAATTTTCCATAGATAATCATTCAAACTAGAAATGGAAATCCTAACTGACAAACTAAGATCCCAATATAGAAATCTCTCAATAATGTTCAGTCATGATGAACACTATTAGGATTCAAGCTCTAAGTGGTTCAAACAATGGAATATTTTGAAAATTTATAATCAAATTACCCAAATAGAGCACCATGATTTCTAAATCTAAATTAAACCCGATTGGATCCTCCAAATCTCTGAGTTTAAATTCCAATTGGACATTTCAGCTACCGAATCGATGAATTAATGACAATCAAATTCACTTTTCGATGGTCACTAATCACTTTCATGTTTTGATAAGTTTTGAATTGCAGTGATTGCAAAGTGATTTTGGGTGAGTGATAGTATGGAACCTCGATAAATGTGCAATGTAAATTCATTGATTGGGTTTTCAAATGGTGGAAAATGAAAGTCAAAATTTGCAGTGACAAGCCCTATCAATGTAAAATTAAACTTTAACATTGATGCCCTTTTGAACTTTTGCATTTGGAAAAGTACATAGTGATCGTCGATAGCCACTTATTGGAAAAGTGATATTATTTTGAGTTCTACTATGTATCAACTTCTTCATTTCACTTTCTCATTGGTGCTTGAATTTTATTTTACATTGGCACATAAAATTACTTTGACCTTGGTGCACGGATTTCACTTTTCTATTAGTGCACAAATTTCAATTTCTATCGATGCTTAACATTAACTTTGGTCTAGTGATAAAAGTGATCCAAACTTGCCAAGGATAAATCATTTGACTTCAAAACAAGGCCCAAGGACTTAGAAAATTTTAGTTTTCTAAGAGATTAAAAGATGTTTTTTGAAACTATATGATATTCAAGAGATTATTAAAATTGAAATGGAAAAATTTACTTCCAATCATAAAGAACTTGAAGAAAAGTGGTACCCAAAATTTTTGAAAATTTAGGGTGTGCTTTGGACTCAACAAATGACCATTCATTGAATGTATCCAACATCTCTCTATACATACCTTCAACCAGAAAAAAAAAAATTCAATTAAAGACAAACTTAGAGCATAATTGGAAACCGAAAACTACCCATAGTTCCTTTTATATGTGATTTAGAAATACTTATTTTCCTTGCTATGGGGATTTGGATTTTGACCAAACATAAAAGATAAGTATTTTTTTATCGATGACATTTACCTTTGAGAAATAAACCAATTTAGATAAAATTTCCAATGTTAGGGTGTTATTTGTAATCTCTAAGTAACTCTATCACCTCTCTGGTGTTGCTTTGCTACCAATAAGCATCCATAGCCCAGTGGAGTCACCTTGATATCACAGATCTTGCTCCATTTCCAACAAGTTTCCATAGCCTTGGTTGAGATGTCTGTAGTTCCTCATTAACAACATGTTTCACTTATGACAATCTCCTTCTCCTTGAGAACAATTCTAGCTCCCCCCCCTTATTATAGAAAAACCTATTCAAGGAGGAACTTAAGTGAAATGGACATTGAAATTATAAGGATGATACCTATGGATGAAGGAGTGAATAAAGTATCGATTATTTGAAGCTTACCCTTTCAAAGGAAGGAAGACATTCATCAACTTCCCCTCATCATTTAGATCATGAATTTAAAGTTTATGACTTGTTTATTTCATTCATGTTTGACAAAAGCTATTACCTTCACCCAAAAAGCATTATATTTTTTCAAAATTACATAAATGAAACTGTGAACACTTTATAACTTCTAACCATGATCACTACTGACTCACTTTAATTTTGATATCAGAAAAAATAAGATACACAACTGGGAACTATATTGTTAGAAATAATAGGTGTGCTCATTTTACCATAGACAATATAGCCATATTGTCACTCATCCATAGGTAGAAGCCACCCCCGAGCACCTTAACCTCGATAGAGAATAATTCTGGAAGAAAAACCTAGGCCTAATAGCCAATCAAGGTAGCGTATCACTCTCCAAAGATAGCCTACCAAGCATAAATTCCAAACCATAACCAAGAGAAAATCCAAGCCTAAAACCGAAAATACAAGTTGCAGTAGTTGCAACTAAAACTACTGTCCAGCCTTGCGCACTTACTAAATTTCTGCAGTGTGCACTAAATTTATGCAATTGCGAGTTGTGTGTGTCCAAATGAGATCTGGAATTCTGTATTTATACTGCTCTACCTTAGATATCTGGGCCGACTTCTCTTTCTGGAGGCTAGAAACTCAAAATTAATTATTCTCTTTAGCCGACTTGTCTTCTAGGGTTATGTCCAATGCTTTAGGGTTTCTTCTTGCTTCCTGAAATATTCTATTATTGTCAGGGTTACATGTGGAGGTTAATACCTCCCGCAACTACCATAATATCAACACTCCCTCCTATCTAGGGAGGTATTGAAGGAAATGGTCTTGAGCACAAACATACCATTCAACCAATAGCATCATCATATACATTCAGACTATCTCATGATTAAATCATGAGCACCATAATCACTATCAGTATCATCTGACATCATCAACTTCATCGTCTCTTTAAGCCATACTCCATCTAAGTAATGATGTTGAATAAGTCACTCAATCCACATAGTGATATAAGAACTATTCTTCTAATCAGACATATGTCATAGAAGAATAATTGTTCCAACATATGTTAGAAGCCACACCATGGGATACAATGACTATTCTTCTAATCTGAACATACGTCCTAGAAGAATAATTGTCCTAGACCATACACTAACTATCCATCTAGCTGGTAATCATTTTCAACACTATTGATAGTCTTCATGGCAATCAAAACAATGCCATTCAATAGAACACAACTGTGTCTATCCATAGTAGTACAAAACTACTATCCAATGGTACACAACCACACCAAGTAGCAAACAACTACTTGATAAGTGACACATAGTCACAAACAATGGAACACATCCAACATAGTGGCATACAACTACTTTCTAGAGACATACATTCTCCACAATGATCATATCATCTGATATCAACCTGTATAACAATATCATGATACAAACTGAGTCATCTGGGACATTCTTCCACTCACATCTGTGATATTTGGAAGAGAATCTGCCCTCAAAAGGTAAAACATCAGCCATGGGATATTTGGACTATTCTTCTCAAGCATAGAAGAATAATTGTCCCTGATTTCTAAGCCTGGACAATTCCTATGAAACTAATCATAGTGCAACCTAGAGGGAATGAGTCTGCCCTAGGGAATGCATGTCCCTAATTTTTGAACCTGGACCATTCACCTAACTAGGCCATTCTTTCGATAGTAATCATATTGCAACTTGGAGATAATGATTCTACCCCAGGGAATGATTGTCTAGACCATTTCCCGAGGAAATGACTGTCTTGCACCACCCTCCAAAATGAACCATTCTTCAAAACTGCTCACAATTGTGAACTTCGAAAGAATGACTGCCCGGTGAGGTAGACCATTCTACTTGACCACTACTCAAAGTGATTGCCAAGAAGAATGGTTGTCCTAGACCATTTCCCCACACTGGACACAAGGGGAATCATTGTCTATGGTACATCAACAATATATCAAACCATTTTCATTACGAAAATGACTGTCTGATCTAGAAAATTTTTCGAACTGGAAAATGCCTGTCTGTCAGAAATCTCAAACCACTTTCCGAACTAGAAAGGAGCTGCTCATCCTGGACCATTTTTTGAACTGAAATATGACTGTCCATAAATCAATAACACATCAATGCTTCCTCCCAACCTGGGAGTAATCTATTCCTTTTTCAATAAGGAAGTCGTCTCCAAGAGCCCCAACTTGTTTCTTAAGTACGCAAACTTTTCATCTTGGACAAAGGATTTACCAAAATATCTACTATCTGCTCATCTGTGGAGATATATTGGAGAACCACTTCTCTTTTCTGGAATTCATCACGAAGAATATAATTCTTGATCTCAATGTACTTCGGTCTGTCATGGAACATTGGTTTTCTATGAAGGCTTCATATAGCTCTGATCATTACAATATATCATGGTTGAGTTCAACACTTCTATTTCCCGCTAGCTCATGACATCATGGAAAAGCTTAAACTGAAAGATATCCAAGTAGCACTTCTTCTTTCATCGTGAGAGTTTTTCGTGGATTAGCAATCCATCATCTCAAACTTCTAAGTAACTATTCTGATACACTATCTCTGTTATAGAAATTTTTCACCATGCTTCTGTTGTATATGAGATACTCTGCATCAGGTTGTTTGAATCCATACAAGGTCTTATTATATGTGCATACATGGGTCTCTTTATGGTATAATCTTCTTTCTCACTTTCTTTATTTGGGAAGAACAATCTTTTACATGTAAATTTCAATCCATGGATACTGGTGAGCTGTTGTTATATTTTTTCTCACTCCTTCTAGAAGAACCTCTGAATATTGAAATGCTTCCATTCACAAGTATTTTTCACATTTTCTTACATACACTGTTCTTTATCATAACTTCCATTTCTTCTGCTTGATTGCCTCTAGTGGGTTCAAACCAAGATGGTAGTCTTGTGATTCTCGGTATAATAACTGGTTGTTCTGAATTTTCTTTCTTTCTTGGAATTTTCATGTTATTCCTCATGTTTCTCTTTATCTCTTGGGTCCATGGAGTCTTATATGTATTCCATACCCTAAAAATTCTTCCTTTCATCATAGGATGTAGATGGACAACTAAGGATACTTTAAGGCTTGTTTTTGAAGAATAATTCTTCTGAACATGTGCTTCTACTTTTAATGGGAACATGGACATATACTTCATAATCCTTAATGGATCATATCATTTAGGATTAGATCCCTCCTAATCCTTGCTTCATGCATGCATGCATTCTCTTCTTTTGGAATTTTGTAATAAGCTCCCTCTATCTAAGAGAGTCCAAGCTTTTGTCTACATCCTTATTGCCTTCTGCAAAGTGTCACAAGCCTTTTTCTAATTTCCTCTTGATTGATGACTTCTTTCTGTTTTGACTTATTATGGGTCTCTTCAAGTTTGATTCTGATTTCGGATTATTTGGTAGTTGTTACTTATATAATATCTTCCACAGGAATTGTTACCAAGGGTTGTCAGCGTACTTCATCTTTTCATGTGTATTTCTTCACTTGTAGTCATCATGATAGCAATCCTTATCTTTTTATTCTTCCATAGGTATTGTTTCACTTGAACATCTTATCTTCTAAGAAATAGATATGCAAGATATATATAGAAATTATGTAAACATAGTATGTACAAGAACTTTGAAGAATATTGTTACCTTGACTTAGAAGAAGAAGTTTGTTTTATCTTGCTTGGCCTTGTTTGAGGGTTCCCTTTCTTCGACAACTTATGCTTCGTCTATTTCCTTCCTTAAGAAAAACTTCCTCTTATTCCTGAAATTCTTGAATTTTGTTGTGAAGGCTTGATCATCATATTTCTTTTTGGATTTCTCTTTTTTGCTAATCCTTGATTCTTGTTGTGCACATCAAGTCCAAAGTTCTTCAAATGTGAGATACTCCTTTCTTTTTTTCATGCTTGCGACAAATGCATCCCATGTCTTGGAAAAGTTGTTCAGTATTGTATTTACTAGTTCCTTGAAATGATTTCTTCAGTATCTTGTAGTTGATCTCTTAACTGAGAGATTCTCACAAAGTATGATGTTATGCTTTCATCATTATTCATTTTCATGTCACGAAGCTCATTCTTCAGACTCATTACTTGTCCATTGTTTTTGACTGAGAAGAGATTAGTTAGGGGATCATACATATTATTAGATGATTCAATGATCTAGGTGTATATCGATGGCCACCCACCTTTTCCAACTACCTCAAAACAATTTTCTTGCAATTTTGGTAATTTACTATTTTTAGCAATTTTTAACTTTCGGGGCCATTTTGAGGCTCTAAATGACGTTTTTTTGGAAAACAGGGAGAAATATGGGATTTCCTTTTATATTTCCCCAAAAATGAATCTCCTCGAAGATACCTTTCCAACGGGCTATCATGTGCCTAAAATGGAGATCGTATGCAAAAGTTACGACCCCGAGAAGTTGATGTACTAACTTACCCAAATGGGGCCCACATGACTTTTGGCGCTTCATCTCCTAGGGTTTTTGGCATTCCTGTTTATTGTAAAAATTCCTTCAGAGCCTCATTGTAATAATATTCTTGTGAATGCAAGTATCCGTCGCATCTCTTCTCAAAGATAAGTTGCCACCATTCTAGCGAGTCTTTCACTCTGTATTTTTACAATCTCTGTACATTTCTTTCATTAATAGAAATCGTGTATTACTGGATATATGTGTTTATGGTTGCATCTATGATACATTTATGTTATATTATTGAATATCTGTAATATCTATGTGCATTTATTTATTATGTCTCCACTCTCATTTCGTGCTGAAAATAATCCAGATCAGTGGTATCAAAGTAGGTTGCTCTTGATCATTTTTTTTCAGTGCATGTCCCTGACGAGGTCCGAGTATAGAAAGTTGGGTCTCCAACTTGTCTCTCTCGAATAAAATCACTCTCGCACACCTAATAAACCCTCCATGGTGGAAGAAAATAAAAACGACGGAGCAAATGATCCTATAAATCTGTCGCTTGAGCAAGCTCTCACGCGACAGAGGGACGAAATGATGGAGAATTTTTCCCGCATCCTTCAATGCCTGGCGATAGAAATAGGCACATCTTCATCAAACAACCACTTTGGAAGCACCTCTCCTTTCAAGGTACATGTTGATTTTGATATTCCCATATTTGAAGGTCAGATAGATGCGGATGCCCTAGACAAATGGTTAAATCTGCTAGACGATTATTTCTCTGTTCACCATTTTTCTGACAGGAAAAATATCACCTTCGCACTCCTTAAATATCTCCCCCATGTCAAACATTGGTGGGAAACTTATTGGGAGAAAAGTTCCACAGAGGAGTTTGGAATATATGGGGCCGAGCCCACTTGGGATTTTTTTGTGGATGCGGTAAAGGAATAGTATAACCTTCTTGGAAACTATAAGGACCATTACATGATATGGACCACATTGTGGCAAGAGAGGGGCCAAGCAGTTCTAGAGTTCACCAATACCTTCCATACCTTGCTCACCAAGCTAGGTATCAAAGACTTCGAATGACATTTGGTTCTGAAATATTGTGGGGCTCTACACAAATACATCCAAACTGAAATGGATTTTCTGGACATCTCATCACTCGGTGCTACTTATCTATATGCTATTAAAATTGAGAAGAAATTTAAGCACTAGAAAAAATGGGAGTTTGGGTCTGCAAATACGCAACAATCAAAGTATGAAAAAGATGACCCTAACAAACAATCTCCCGAAAACTAGTCCAAGCCACATGAAAAGAAGGGTCACGAGAAGACAAAGAAGGACATTGGAAAATGGTGCAATTTTCACAATATTTCCCCCAAAATGAATCTCCTCGATGATACATTTCAAACTGGCTATCATGCGCCTAAAACGGAGATCATATGAAAAAGTTACGACCCCGGGAAGTTGATGTACTAACTTACCCAAATGAGGCCCACATGACTTTTAGCGCTTCATCTCCTAGAGTTTTTGTCATTCCTATTTATTGTAAAAAGGCCTTTAGAGACTCATTGTAATCATCTTCTTGTGAATGTGAGTAGCCGTCACATCTCTTCTCAGAGATAAGCTGCCACCTTTATAGCGAGTCTTTCACTCTGTATTTTTACAGTCTCTGTACATTTATTTCATTAATAGAAATCATGTATTACTGTATATCTGTGTTTATGGTTTCATCTATGATACATTTCTGTTATATTATTAAATATCTGCGATATCTCTGTGCATTTATTTATTATATCTCCACTCTCATTTTGTGCCGAAAATAATCCAGATCAGTCAAGATGAGAGATGTAGGGTCTCAAGTGGTCTTTTATAAAGTCCACTATGATACTCATGGCATTGATGTCATTGTCCTTGAACTTCTCCATAACTGCAACATTCTGAGTTTCCTTCTCTTTTCCTTCTTCAAACTGTGGTTCCACGATCTTTCCTTTCATGACATCCAACACTTTATTCTTAGCAAGGATGAGGTCAATCCTTGTCTTACATGCTATGAAGTTAGAATCCCTTTCTAACTTTTTTTTCTGACTTCATAGAGTAAGTCATGACTTCTTTGACTTGGTCAACCTTTGAATTTGACCAAAAACTCAAACTTGACGTCTTAGCTTGCTGAGAGTACCAGTAGGTGTGCTAAGTTAGGGTGTACTAGGATATCTAGAAATTAGGTCAATCTCTTCACTTAAGGTGCCTCAACAAGAGGGTTATGGTTTCGTTGTTGCAACAAAAAATTTGACTGCAACTATAACTGAGCAAATCCTCCCAATCTATCTTCCAACGGTTAGACTATCTGAAGATAGTGTGGTCCCATAACCTGTTAGAAATAATAGGTGTGATTACTTAACCATAGACAATATAGCAATATTGTCACTCAACCATAGGACGAAGCCACCCTTGGGCACCTTAACCTTGACAGAGAATAATTCTGGAAGTAAAACCTAGGCCTAATAACCAATCAAGGTAGTGTATCACTCTCCAGAGCTAGAATACCAAGCATAAATTCCCAACCATAACCAAGAGAAAGTCCAAGCCTAAAACTGAAAATACAAGTTGCAGTAGTTGCAGCTGCAAATACTCTCCAGACTTGCACACTTACTAAATTTCTACAGTGCACACTAAATTTATGCAATTGCGATATGTGTGTGTCCAAATGAGCTCTGGAATCCTGTATTTATATTGCTCTACCTTAGCTTTCTGGGCCAAATTCTCTTTTTGGAGGCTAGGAACTCAATATTAATTATTCTCTTTATCCGACTTGTATTCTAGGGTTATGTCCAATGTTTTAGGGTTTCTTCTTGATTCCTGGAATATTCTACTCTTGTCAATGTTACACATGGAGGTTAATACCTCCCACAACTACCATAATATCAACATAGATGTCATGTTTTTCCAGAGGAAGAAAACTCAATACCTCCAATTTTTTTTCAAGGAAAACTACAAAATGGAAACATGCAAACTATGCTAAAGTAAACAAAACCAAAGCAAGAATCAAATGACAAGAATAAAATTTTGAAAATTAAACATAAACCAAACTAATGAAAGAAAATAAAATGCAACAAATAAAGAATAAAAAAATATGGTACATAAGACCACCTATATAAGCAATCAAGTGAAGAAATGCTTTAATATATGGCTATTAATGGGAAGCGAATCAAGTTTTGCTTCCAATATTTGTAATATGCATGTACCAAATCCTATCTTTTTAGAAATCTAGTAAGGACCGAGCCATATATTCTAAATCTTTGTATGTTTCCCTTTGGGCTTGCTAACTCTGTCCCGCTTCAATACCAAATCACCTACTTCAAAATTCTTATCACCATCTTTATTTTTATCAAACCATATTTTCATGGTCTGCCAGTGAGATGCAAATTTGTATTTGGCCTTTTCCCTCTCCTCCTCCAACATTGTCAATGTGTCAATCATGTTTTTAAGGATAGAACAAGGTTGACCTCTCAAAGCCTAAGACAATTGTAAGGATGGAAATAAAATATTGGTTGGAAGAATTGCTTCATGTCTATACACTGAATAGTAAGGAGAGGTACCCAATTCCTCCTAGTAACTCTATCATCCTAGAGAGAATTGGGTAAAGCATTATGCAAATTTAGATGGTTCTTTGTGACTAAATTTTTCAAAATTTGAATTATATTTTTATTATTTGACTCGATTACTCCATTACCTTGTGGATAAAAGTTAGTTGAATATCTCAAAATGATCCCCTTATCCAAAGTAAATTTAGACAATAAAGACGAAGCAAAATACAAAACATTATAAAATACAATGAAACAAGGACCCTAGATCTAGTGATTAAATGTTGTTCTAAAAATTGAGTGACTATTCTTTCATTTACTTGCGTTAAAGGGACAAATTTTTACCACCTGGTAAAATGATCTGTCACAATTAAGATGTACTTCTATTTCTTCAAAGAATGAAGGTTTGTCTCTCCTATCATATCGATACCCCACTACATGAATGGTCTACTAATCATGCCATGTTGCAATGGTGTTGATTATTTGTTCTCTCTTCCCATGCTTAACTAACATGTTTTACATTTTCTTACATAAATGTATGCATTTCGAAAGAGAGTAGGCCAACAATACACAAATCTCAAAACTTTGTGAGTTGCAGTCTCACCAACAAAATGACCTCCATTTATCCCATTGTAACACAACCAACACCCCAATTCTTCTTAGGCTAATGGGATTTCAAAGTTTCCTCTTTCTCTCAAACTAAGGATTTAGATTTGATTCTCTCAAGATCCTGTTCATCATGATATTACACAAGAACCTCTCTCATCACTAAGTTACCATTCTCAATATCACTCATTCGACCATCAAATTCTGAAAGAATCGCCCTAAAGGTTCACTACGACGACTAGGGGATTAAAACTTCTCCAATCGGATGATTGGAATCATTCCTTTCCACCAGATAAACAATTGATAGTGGCTCAAACTATTTCATCATTGGAATAGCAGGTCATAAGGCACGAGTTTCCATCCTGATGGTTCCTCTTCGATGGATCATTCTGACAGATCTAAAAACCCTTGGAATTGGAAATCAATGGTCCTGATCACGTCAACACCTCTAACTATTTGATGACTAATGTTACTTCCTTCACCCATTCATCACGTGGGAAGGTGGGGTTCTTGAATAATATACAATGGAGATTATATTTCATCCCCAAATCACCGATCAATGTTTGGGGTTCCCTTAGAGTCCTTTACCATAAGAGTGCATTCACTTCGAGTATCATAGACCACTCCGATTGACACTCCTCCCATGGGCCACTTTGATGGATCCAACGATCCATAGGTAGTTTCATTCAATGGTCAAGGTTCATTCAAAGTCTCACATATGCATGGCACTTAAAGGCTCTATATCTTCTTCCTTAGAACGAATCATCAAAGGTCCAATGGATGTAATCTATTGAGCAACCTTTCGATAGATTGATGGTCCTCAGACTCCCTCATCGTTGGACTCCTCGATACCATCATTTAGGTCTCCGACCATTTATCTTCTGATATGCTTATAACACTTACACTCGACATCAATGGTCCTTATTTTAATCACCTCGCCCTTCGATGGATCAATGACTCTTGTTGACTCAGAGTCTCCCCCATCATAATCCCATTGTAACCTTTCACTTGGAAACTCTGATGGCATCACCTTCTGACCAATGGTCATGATATTTTCTCTCCACCCGATCGATGACTGAGAATCATTTTGACTCAAAACATGAGTTTTCCCTAGAATAAAAGTCTGATTCAAGACTTAACCGCTCAAGGTCTCTTTGGGATTATCGACTGGGATCTTACCAGACCTTCTTGGACTCTCACCTTCACTTTGTGGCAGGCTAAGGCATTCCTACTTCAAAATCTGGTTAAGGATTTTCATCATGTAAGATTTCCATTTCAAGATAGGGATTTCCAGGCATAAGCGGGTTAGTAAAATTACATAGGATCTTCACTAAAAGGTTAGGGATACTCTACTATCACTCTACCAATGAAGATTTATATCTTGCAATCTTTCCATTGCAAAGGGTTACAATTTTACAAGGATACATCCTATATTCACACTACTCATTTGGCTATTCATGTTTACCATTGTTAATCAGTGAAAACCGTCCTACATAATCCATTTTACTAATGAATTCAATCATTCTTTCATTTAATCACATTTATCATATAAACAATAAACAATAAACAATATATCTACATCACCAAACATACATCAAATATAGAAAGATAAAACACTTATTTGTTCAATGAAAGGTTTAACCAACCAATTGATTGAGGGGAAATGCCTTTCCAACCAACCGTAGGCTATGCTACACAGTGTCTTTCTACAACATTCCACCCCCATTCCAGGCCATGATACCACCAATGGAATAATTCAACTGACTACCAAATTGAGAGAATGGATCAAGAAGGTTACTCTCCTTCACTCCATTATAAATACAAAAAGTTTCCCTCTTCCCACTAAGCTCAGGAATTCCATGAGTTTATCAGGTACCTTCCCCACTAGATTTCCTCCACACAAGGGAGACCCTTCTGTGCTACACAGTCCCTTGGAAACCTCCCCTTACTAGTGTCGGTTTCTTTCCAGTAACTACCAAGTTACAATCCTCTGGTTCTTCAGTATGGATATGGGTCTTCACTACTTTAGGGAGACCATTAATATCTTGGGAAATTTTTCTATTTTCCTCAAAGAAAACTTCCCAACTGCTCTGCTACTCAGAGTGATGTGTGTGAGTCTCTTTCTCACAACTAAACTTTTTTGTGAGTCTGCAAATCACTCTCTTCACTATGGATCTTTGTGAGAATCTGTCTACAACTTCTCAGGTTGTTGTAATCTTTTTGAGCATGTTCTCTACTCTTTTTCTCATTTTCTCCTCTGTTGCAAATTGTGTTTTCCCAAATCTTTATGGTGTTTTCCACCTATCCTCGAGTTTCTTGTGGTCTGTTTTCAGACACAACCCTCTATTCAGGCTCTCAAATCTGAAGAGGCAATCTAGGTATGTCCTTTTCTTCTAGGGTTTCAATTGACCCTTCATCCCTCCAAGTACCAAATCTTCCAACATTTATAACTTCTCAACCACCCAATCCCGATCTCCATAACTAATCATGTGGTTCTATGAAATTCAAATACATTGGAAAGTGGTGTATTCAATTCCTACATGTGTAGGCTAGAATGTTGAGCAAGCTTCCTATTTTATTCATTGAAACTTCTCAGTTCCACCTCACCAGTCCCACTTGTGGTATCATGGCCAATTACTCAAGGTGTTTTCCCTCTTAGTCAGTTGTATGATGTTTTTCATTAATTATAAACATAATTACATGCTCCATTATCACATTGCATTAAGTCTTAGCATAAATACAATTATGGGGGAAAATGGTGTTACATTTGTTGGTTTAAGGAACTGACACCTTTTTGACATCCTTTTATTATTAATTCACCCACTTTTCTTATATCAACCATGCCTTTTCATAACCATTGTTGTCCAATATATTTTATTTTTTCCAGGTATGCTAAGTTCATATGATACCTCAATTCATTAAGTATTTCTTGCATTTGAGAAGGATAAATGTTGTTTTGGGTATTTACTAACAATGCGTTAAGAAATGCCTACAGGATAATCGACTGCCACAAGTGTTGTTACTCTCGAAGTGATGTTACTCTTGAGATGTTATTACTTCTGGGGTGTTGTTACTCCTAAGGTGTTTTTAATCCCGAAGTGAAATTACTCCCAAAGTGTTGTTTCTCGTGAGGTATTGTTACTCCCAGAGTGTTGTTACTTCCAAAGCATTGTTATTTCCAATAGACCGAGGATGGTATCTGGAGACAATAAATTTTTGTACCGATGTTAATCGGGTTTTCAATTCATGCAAATTCCCTCATGTCAATGACCTTTATCCATGGATGACATGGCTATTTTTGAAAATTCACGAGTATATTTTATCACGAGTTTGTTTCGACAAGCCCAAATTATTGGGAAGTTCATTAAACAATATTTGTAATTAATAATTTATGTTATGACCGGTTGTAAGAAATATTGGATATCTTCCTAACTAAGACTATATTGAAAAACTTGAGAATCGAAATATTCTCAATACTATTCGTAATTGTCATTTTTCTAAGAACAATTTATAAGAGGGAGATTTTAAAAAGAAGAGCATTTTTGCTCCCAAACTAGTCTAGTTTTTGGATCAATCAGTCCAGTCAATGAGAAATAACATCTGCACCTGTACTTATTGAGTTGGATTAATAAATATTCAACAATTTTTTGATTTAGTTTTATGTGCAATTAAGTTTTAGTTTTTGTATCTTTTCCAGACCCTGCTAAGGAGGAAGGGCCCTCCTCTTTAGCAGGGTTGTTGTTATTGTATTACTAGGTAGACCTATATTGAGAGTGATTGTTGTAGTGTGTTTCAGATTTTTGTTGTTACTGTTATTTAATATTAGATTATGAGTATTATTGTGCGGATGAAAAGTGCTATTACTCAAGCTATATTGTGAATCTGGTTTAGTTCAAAGATTATTGTTGTTACATGTTTCTTACGTTCGAAAGATTGATGTTGATTAATTTATTAATTTAGCTAGACTCAAAATGTTGTAGATGGTTACCATTTTATGAATCATCAACTTTCTTTTGATTTACTTCATGTCAGTAGGGTGTGCCTCTTTCCAGTTGAATGAATTACTTTATTTATAGAGAGTGAATCAGTTTCATTTCCAACAAATGTGTGGCATATTTTATTTCCCAGCAAGAGTGTGGTTTGTTCCCTTTTCAAGCAATTGATTCATTTTCACAACGAGTGTGGTTTATTTCATTTATGCAAGAATTATTTCCATTTCAACAAGTGTAGTTTCTTTCATTTATGCAAGAGTGTTTTACATTTCAACAAGTGTGGTTTCTTTCATTTATGCAAGAGTGATTTCCATTTCAGCAAGTGTGGTTTCTTTCATTTATGGAAGAGTGTTTTCCATTTCAGCTAGTGTGGTTAATTTTATTTATGAAAGAATGATTTTCATTTATGCAAGTGTGATTTTATTTCATTCAATGCAGGAATGAGATTTGATCAATTCATTTAAGCAGGTGTTTTATTTAAATAGAGCACTGTGAAAGTATTTAAATTTTAGTAACCCAGTTTTATTTCTAGGAAGTATGCAAAGTGTTTTGTTTCAACGATGTGATCTTACTTTTAGCAAGTGTGCATAGACTTTACTTCCAAGAAAGAGTGATTTATCTAGTTAGGTGTGGATCATAATTCAAAAAGTATGTTTGCTTGTCATTAGTGAATATCTTAGTTTGTAGTGTGTGTGTAATTATTGAGATTTAGTCTTTCAGTTTATCAGATAGTGTCAGTTAGGGAATGGATTCCTACATATATTTTGTACAATAAACTTGCAATAAAAGATGCACTCCGGGTTGAAAATTAATGTATTGTATGTTTTAATAAGATAATTAAATACACCAACATTTTGGCGTCATTGTCGGGGAGGCTATTAAGGGCACAAGAGTACAACTGACATTTTATTGATGTATTTTAGGGAACCCGAGACATGCAGGTTTCATGAATAAAGTAGGAGAAGAACACGGTGCCCCCAAAATACTAATCCTACAGGTAGGAGAGATCATGGTGGAAAAATAAATCTGGATCAAGGGTGGGTGACATACATTCATGAGTTGATTTCAAAATAAGAATCATCTGCCTCAGGACCAAGTTGTCGGAAGATTGAACCCCATGAAAGGATTAATTCTCAGCCTTCTATTAATCTTGAATCATCCACAACAGTAACAGAATTTGAATACAAATATTTGATAGAAGTCCACGGGGATACATAAGGACAAAGACACGAGCACCAAGATTCAAGGTTGAAGGTCAATCAACCCCTGGATAACCCCATTTTAGACCATGGGAGTGTTTCACGACACCCTAAAAAATTATCAGGAGACCCCCTACAACCAGAGGATATTCCCAGGTCTGATTGGAAAATACTTTTCTTTTTGTGGCAGAGGCATATGGAAAACGTAAATGCAAACAATATTCTCTCCACCTTCAATTTTTCCATTGGGGACATTCCCAGACAAGAACTGATGAAAAATATTCCCCTTTCCACTCTCCCAACTTTCACGGTCTGGCCAACGAAGATCCAGATAGCTTCCTTTTTGAGTTTGATATTATGTGTCGAAGCTACGACTATACTTCAAATGATCAGAAGTTGAGGTTTTTCCTTGCTACCTTGAAGGGAGTCGCACTAAGGTGGTTTATGGGTCTTGGTGGTGATTCAATAATTTCTTGGGATAATATGAAACAAATATTCCTGCGAAAATATCAAGACTACTCCAGGACAAGAGACTAGAAAGAGGGAATTTTCAAAATGTTCCTGAAGGAGGAGAAAATTTTGGAGGACTATATTGAATGCCTCTAATACAATTTGTAGAGGTCCAAACATAGTGATATGGATAAGGACATCTTGAAGAAAATCCTAATTCGGGGAATGAGAGATGACTTCTTAGACATGATGAATTTGATGGGAAAAGAGGACATATCAAAAGAACCTTACGATGACATCATTGCTTTATGATAAGAAGTTCAAGGGGATCATCAAGGAATAGAACCCAAGCACGAGATGCCTCTTCCATTATACAAAAATCATCTAATGGTGGAGTAACAAGGGTGGAAATCGATAAACTTTAAAAATGATATCTTAGTTCTTCAATCTATGAAATTAGATGTATTCCAAGTAAAACATAAGCAGGTTGAAGTAGAAAAAGCACTGGAAGTGTTTTGTCCCAAATGTAGAGATAAGAACCCTTGTAAGGAATGTGCACTTGACAACGTGGAGGTTTGTGGCATTTTTGAATTAGACCATCCAACAAAAATATTCCTATCGTTGGCAGGACTGAAAGCGATATTTCAATGATCAAGCGAAGAAACTGAACACACATATTTTATCTCCAAAAATCCATGGAAATGCATCCATCAGGTATGACTCAAGACCCTGTTGTGGTAAAGTCCCACCTGCGGATAGGTGAAACCCCCCTTGGATCAAGACCCCTCTTTGATCCAAGATAGAAGGAAAACAAATGGTGTACTACTTTCCTTCTAGACCTATTTCAACAATTAAAATGAGAAGGAAGAGATGGATGACATACCTTTTTATGTCGGTTGTCCTCATTTCCAAGATCCTAGGCGCAAGAAAAGACCCACAAAGAACAAAGCAAAACTTCCTTCTTCCACACTATATTGTTAAGTGAAAATAGATATATGTATGATGAATTTTAACAACAATAGACATGCATACACTTGAACGCATATACATGAGAGGAATAGGCAAAATTATGTAATAATGGAAAGAAAACAAAATGGAAGCACTTAAAATCTCAATTTTGACATTGCAACAACTCCTCCAAGCTCTCTTTTCCATCCCCTTGGATATTACACAATCATAAGTATGATGCTCTCAATTATTCTCTTCTTGAATGTCTTAAGATCAAAAGTATGAGACTCTGAAATTCTCTCTCCCCTCTTTCACTCAAGCATGGCCTTCATTATATATGATTTGAGGTATCATAACCATAATATAGTTTTTAGGAGAGGATGTGGTCAAAAGAGGATTTGTCTCAACCAACAATATTGACCTTTCCTTGAAGAGGAGATAGATCGAACCAATCCCTTAACCAACTGCAAATTCTAGGAAACAACCTCACAAATCAAGGAAAAATGGTAGAAACAACTTCATCGCCCCCCATAATTGTGCATAGGGTGATGATCAAGGGATCATTGCTCCTTGTAAATGGGAAGGGGGGATATGAAGCTCAAACAAGGCCAAAATATCAAGGAAAAGGGTAGTATTTTGACCTCCAACTGATAGGATTCCTTTCCAACTTGTCTAGGGATCATGAAAAACACTTCTTCATGGTGATGAAGTCGTGACACATACATATGACACTTACAACACTTGGTAAAGTGTGACACTTAGGTGGGAAATTTGGTAGTGCGACAATTTGGCATGTAACAGATGCCCCCTAAAGTGTGATGCAAAAAGAAAAGTTGATGGCCGAAACACTTTACAAAAATATGTATGTGAGGGTGGTGGAATAGGAGAACTGGTCAAAATCTATAAAAAAAATCAAATAGTAAATATGTATCATCCTCGAGGTAGGAATATCCATGGTCATAATACACTTGAATCAAAAAATGGATGTCGACCAATAGAGTGCAGATCCATGAAAATATTTACTAAGGGAATGACCACCAAAAATACAATGTGGATCCATACCTTCCATGACGTAATCAGGTCATAGCTACGAAAGAATACACATTGGAGCTATGCTATGACAAAAACATAATCATGGACCAATACAAAATGGATCTTTGTGACAACATATATATCAATGATATTGCCAACATGATGACCTTACTGGAATCTTCTAAGTAGTCAAATAATATCCATTGCAACCTAGGTGTCTGAGGAGTTCCCAAGGTCTTCGTCTTGATCCCAAAATGATATGAATATAGTCATGTGAATATATGTCTTGATGTTGAACATGGTAGAAACCACTTTATTACCAGTCATTGATGCATACCATTAACAAGTGCGAGGGAAATCACCAATGATGACAATGAATCCCATGGTACCCTTGTACATTCCAACGAATGTGAACACATGAGATGAAGTTGAAAATTTGTGGAATCATTTGATTAGAAACGAATGATGTAAACCTATTGTTAAATGCGAGGAGACCTTCCATTAAGGCATGAAGGTTCCAAGGTGCTAACTGGTTTCTAAGTCTAATAGTTGGATAATGTGTTGAAGTCAACATGAACAAAACGGTTGAAGGAGAGTCATGATGTATCCCCCATCATCGACACTAAATTGACACATGAAAGTGATGTAATATTATAGATCAAATGAGTACAAAATAACATGAGGATGAAGTTTAGTAATACTGTAAAGTGGTTGAATTGGGATAAAAATTCCCTTGAACATTGTGAGGCATGGAAAATGACTTGACAACATTGACTCAATTGAGAGATATACCAACACATAGTGCGACGATAACTGGGGCACTCTTCAAGTGGTTCGAAGGAGCATAAAATCTCATAGGATTGGTATGACCCAGAGACAAGAAGATCACCCATATGTAAGACAAGAAACAAACAGGTTCCATGTGCAAGGGAGACAACAAACAACTACCATAATGATTTCCAATAAATGACCCACTTCCCTCAAATATCCCCCCCACCATGGATGGTGAGTAACTTTTTGTTTTTTAATGATCTTGAGGAGGATAAAAAATTCTAGGTATAACTCATGTTAGATGAGTCCCTCATCACATGTTTAACGAACCTAAAGAAGGAGGGGTTCGGTCCCATATGGGTCCTTGATCTGAACTCGAGGGCGATAAGTTTCCAATAATTGGTTGTTCCTGTCACTCCTTCAAAAGGGCCAGTTATAGATTGTTTTACTTGAGCGATGTGCAATTAAAGGTAAAGTTGAAGTCTTATGCTCTTGAATTCGAAGTGAATAAAACCTCTTTAGTTTTCCTTATGTGTGATATGTCATGCTTGCATTTAACATCCTATGTGTGCAAATTCATGGAAAAACAACATAAGAACATAATACACATAATGGATATGACACTACCCTTGATAACAGAGTTCACCCGATGTGTGCTACCTCTCCGGGTCATGCTCTAAAGCCCGACCTCTTTATTCTCCTCACTGTAATGATGTCTCTCCTTTACAAGTTGTAAGGCCAAAGTCCCTTTTCGGTGACGGCAACAAGAGATCAGAATGTGATCAAGAATGTATACAAGCTTGATAAGTTCTCATACTCATGAGGCATCCATGATGCTGACATGGAAAACATTCCCACATACTCAATACATAAAAAGAGGAAGAATAAAATATGACCCCCATCAACATGGATCCATCAAAATCCTTAGATCTGCTGCTCAGATCCAAGCATAAATATGCAGACCATACAAAGATCCCAAAACCATGAGTTTTAGAACTGCTTCATTGGCCACTTATCATGCAAGTGCCACAATTTATCTGTCACATATAACTGATTGATTTGATGTGAAAGAAGAGAAGAAAAGAATAGATAGAAGGAATAAGATGATCTTGCTACCTTGCTGCAACCTCTCTATGTTCCTTCAGACATATAACACGCATGCTATGCTGCAACATTTAATGACAAAACAACATAATGAAAATCATGCTTACATTGGCTTCTCTAGAACTTGGCTTGTTGATCTGAAGATCTGCTACAAAAACAAACCTCGCCATTGGATTTGCGTCTCCGAATTACCTAAAAACAACCGTCAAATCATCTCCATCTGAGTCAGACACTTTTAGGCCCAAGAGACACCTCTGCCTTGGTTACCGTGCCACTGACTCTGCAATAAATGACTCATTCTGGAGTTCAAATACAAAATATTTTCTCAGATCAGAAAACTAACACCACCACTGTGTTCGTGGTGTCATTTTACCTAATAATGACTATCTCCCCACCTTGATCTGATTCAGACACTTTTAGACCCAAGAGACACCTAGCCTCAGTTTGCGTGCCACTGCTCCTACAATAAATGCTGAGAAATATCGAAAAGTGTGTGAAAATCTGTACCAGGCCATACAATTCCATACAGGAGCACTCAGACTCCTCTCTCGTGCTCTGTGTCTGTCCCGAACTCTGGCGAGACCCCCTTCTTATACCATTTTTGTGGGCAGTTAGCATTAATGAGGAGGTTGGTGCATCGGTTGGCGGAGCTAAGTTTAGGGCATAGGTTAGCGGAGGTCCAGGGGTCGAATCATGTGGACTCTGCTTTTTTAAACAATATTTTGGCGTGCTTCGCTAAGTCTAGTGACGGTTTTGGCGGGCGACCTGTTATATTTGGCGGACTGTTGCTAGAATGGCAAACAATTTTTGCATATAGTTAGTGGTTACTAAATATGGCGGATCTATTGTATATAGAGAAACTTTCTCCATATTTGGCAGAGTTCCATTTTTATATATTTTTTTAATTATTCGGCCGCTAAGCCTCCTTATGCATTTTGGGGGTGCCACATGGTGCCTCCCTATTGGGCCACATGGAATCCACTGATTTGTCCACTGTGTATGATGACATCACCTTTGGACACTTGGCACCTTCTGGGTGGTGCCACGTTGCATCACCTGGGGTGCTACGTGGCACTTTTTTACTTGTCCACATGGCACCCTAAAAAGTCCAAATCTGAGTGACACGTGGTAGCCTCTGGTGCTGCCACATGGCATGTTGATGTCATACTGACATCATCGTGACATGTGTCACCCTATGTTCTTTCCACGTAGGTTGTATGAATTCTAATTTCATCCTTACTGATGTTGACGTCAACAGTACGGATGCTGACTCATCCCTACTGACTAGGCTAGGTTGACCAAAACTTTGACCGCTTATATCTTTTGATCCGTAACTCCGTTTGACGAGTCATTTGCGCCGTTAGAAAGCTTGTGACACGCTCTTCCAGATAATGTCCTTTCTATTGAGTTTTGGAAACTTTTAGTTTTTTCCCTTTTACTGTATGTTGAGGCCATTCTGAGCCTCCTGGGACACTTCTCAAACTTTTGTGATGTTCCCTAGATCCATCCGGATCAGTCCTTCAATGTATAATTTTATGAGCTCGAAGAATAAAAACTTGATTGTATTTTCAAGTTTTGCGAGTCTGAAAAGAACTTAAAGAACACTACAAGGGTGTTCTTTTTTGTAAATTTGGTCCCCCAAGCCCGAAAAAGTGTAAAACAATAAAAGGGATAACTCTTCTAGTTGAGGTTGAATAGAGTATTCCTTTTTCGTAATTAGTCCATTCGGTCCAAAAAAGGGTGAAACTTACACTGAATAGACGCCCTTTCAAATAATTTTAATGAGCGTGAAAGGAAACAATCTCACTCGACAATCTTTTCATGTTTAGGGAGTCTGAAAATAACTTAAAGAAGACTCCAAGGAGTTCATTTTTTAATGAGCTTGAAACAAAGAATGAAATTATTCTTGAAGTGTTTACTTTATTTTTACACAAGCTTGAAATAGAGAATTAAACTATGCTTGGGGTGTCTACTTCATTTTTACACAAGCTTGAAACAGAGAATAAAACTATGCGCGAGGTGTCTGCTTCAATTTTACATGAGCTTGAAACATAGAACAAAATTGTGCTCGAGGTTGGTTTCATTTTTACATGAGCTTGAAATAGAGGATGAAACTTTGCTCGAGGTGTTACACGTCAAATTTCCACGCTTGCATAATGTGTCACATGTGTTTCAAATGTCACGTCGTAAGAGTCACAAGTGTCACATGTGGTGCAAATGTCACATCATAAGTGTTGCAAGTGTCACATGTGGCACAAAA
>ML817801.1:246791-257365 GCA_009831015.1 Picea engelmannii | reverse complement strand
CTACTAACTAATGTTGTTCGGAAGCTAGGGTTGATCGTTGAGCTACTCTCCATCTGAATATTTGGTGGAAGAGGGGATATATATTTGTGTGTGTGTTTGTGTGTGTGTGTGTGTGTGTGTGTGTGTGTGTGTGTGTGTGTGTGTGTGTGTGTGTGTGCACTCATAGTTTATTAGTGTTTCGATACTAAGTTACACCAACCATTCCAAATTGACCTTTTCAAATTTGTCATGGTTGTAATCCAACCATGAAATCTTTGCTGAAATTGCAATTTTGAATTGTCGAAACTGTTGTTTTTAATGCAAAACTAAATTCAACATCCTTGAGTACCCTTACTACACCCTGATTTTGCAATGTTAACTATTGATATATCCTATGGGATTTCAAGCCAAAATTTCCAATTTCCCTTCCCATTATTTTTATCCATGTGAAAAGACCCATATCTTAACATATTTAGACTATGAGGAGGTGTAGTAGAACGGTAGTGCTAGTTGGTATTATAGCCATGTTATTAAATCTATCACTATGCCCATAATAAGGATGTTGAATTCATTGTTGTTTTTAATGCAAAAATGAATTCAACATCCTTGAGTACCCTTACTACACCCTCATTTTCCAATGTTAACTATTGATATATGTGATTCAGTTAATCCAAAATTATCCTTAATTCCTATGGGATTTCAAGCCAAAATTGCCAATTTTAATTCCCATGTGAAAAGACCCATTTCTCAACACATTTAGTCGTCTTATGAGGAGGGGTCCATTGGACTGCACTAGCCAATAAATCTACAAGTTGTGGGCTTTCTTAGTTAAGAACTTATATATATATATATATATATATATATATATTCAAAACTTACATGACTACACACCAACTAGGTGGCAGGTTAGGTTTGTATAAAGCATATAAAAGCATATAAAGTGCATTGGAAGCAACATTTTTTAGTGGAGGTTGTCGTTCTACACTATCCAATCTCGCACAACTGATTTGTTCAGCACTTGAGCCTTTTCTTCAACACTTGCATCTCTGCCCAACGAGTAGTCAACTATCTATGGGCCATAAAATTGTTTCAGAAAAGAAGACTATAATCCATAGTAATATTTGCCATGTTATATCATTCAACAACGTCTCCAGGAAATGCTCAACAATTACTTGAAGGTTGGTCCAGATTAAAAAAAACTTCACACTCTAAAAAATGCATCATTGTCGATCAATTGAGGAGGAGTTTAGTATTAAGAAGCTATTTTGTATTGCGTTGGAAGAATTTGGGAGTTACTGTGATAAAACTATACTTGAGTTTCACTTTTTGAAGAATCAATAATACACATTTGCCACCCACCAGTCAACAATATTCAAATAGAATTGGCATGGTTTATATATATTTAACAGATTTTGTGCCCAGGTTCATAAACTCGACCCTGTCCTCCCTTCAAGACATAAAATTTGAATTCCTTGTCGTACGCCTTTCGTATATGTATTTAAAACTAATGCTCTATGTTTGAGTGTTTCGTTGAATTGGGCATCTTAATACATATTAAATTCTCAACTATATCCTGGTCTGTCTTTTTAGAGTGACCTGTTTGAGGACCAGAACATGTAGATTCCTCTTCATTTCACAAAATTATCCATTATCTGCTGCATATGAAGAACTATAACTATATTCAAATTTCAATCTTAATTTATATTCAAATTTAGATCTTAATTTCTACAATTATGAAATCCGGTCATATTTTGTTGACTGTTTATTTCACTGGAAAAACTTTCTTGCATTTTATTTTTTTCCATTTTTCCTTTGATCGTCGCACCCTACTTTAAGAGAGAATGTGACGGTCTAGGATCGACACACCCTACTCGTTTGATACAGTGCGACATCATCGCACTGTATTTGTTCTCTAGCCTACAACGATCAAGGATCGTCGCTCTGTGTTAGTCTACAACCTGCGACGATTGTGGAAATTTTTTTATTTTTGATGGTTTTTCTTGCCCAAATCTTAGATATGGTTTTGGGGTGATTTGTTGGGTCTGATTACAGTCTGCTTGACAGCTTTGAATATGATTGTAGCTATCTTTGAAACAAAAAATTTAATTTCTTACTTTGCATTAGATTGGGGGTATCTTTGCATTTGAAGTAGCAAAATTGCATGGTTTTTGGCATTTTTGATCTTGAATTGTGTATTGGTGTACGGTCTCTTTGGCTCATTTCTTGAAAATATTGATATTGATGAGTTTAATAAAATTTTGGGACATTGTGCATATAAGAATGATAAACGTTTTCTCCTTCTCATAATATAGCTTTCATAGAAGTGAAATATTTTCATTCTCATTTCTTTGCATTGTTTAGAGTTGGTCAAAACATGATTTAGTCCATGCCATTTTCCTTTTGAGTAAACAACAACCTTTAAATAAAGTGCTTATAAAAATTGATTACACATTTTTATGTTTTCTGGTAGAAAACCTACATTAGATTAGTTGTAGGGCTTTGTAATAGGTGTGAAAGATAACTTTCCAAAGATGTAAACGAACATAGAATCTTGAGTTAGGGAGAAGTGAAATCCACTTGCTACATGTTTTCCTGGGAATCCCTTCTAACACAAGGGTTAATCACGAGGTCACATTAGGGCCGGCAGAGTTACTCACCCTGCTTTGTTGGTCCTGGTGTAGAGATTGCATGTATTATTGGGGGTCACTTGAGAAGAAAATCCTGTGGGGACCTTATCGAGTTGATTTATTGGGGGTCAATTGTTTCCCTAGGCATCATTGTCGTAATTGGTAACCTTAGTGGCCTATCTCTTTAGAGTCTTTACAAAAGGTGATTGTGGAGTGGCAAGTCTTCACGGTACCTAGAATCGACGTTGGCCAAACTCACTCGGGCTCCTTGGAGGGTATACCCACGTTTACGTGTGGGAGATTGCACCAGGGTGTAAGTCCATTAAGCAAGTCGTCAATGTAAATTTTCCACCCGCTCTATCTCAGCCCCTTATTACATTGTTCCCGCGAAGTTGGATTTCATCACCAACTAGTGCGTTCATTATAAGAAGGTTTTGTTTGCTTGTTTTCTTCCTAGATTTTTAGCGTGTGTTGTTTGTTTTCCCTAGCAGACTCTAGGTTGTATCTGTGCTTAAATGGAGTCAGTTCCCGGAACGACCAATGAAGGAACCCCTTTGTCGAGGGAACCTTTTCATTTTCCTTCTTATAGAAATGTTGGTCCTCCTTACATTTCTACTTTGAGACTTCTAGGTCTCACAATTGGATTACTAGTATAGTTGTTTTCCACGCAGGTAATCCCAAATGCAGCAAGTGCTTCGGTTGTAAGCACTTCCCCCCAAGAACATCAACCTCATGTTGATCCTTCACCTTGTTCACTAGTAAGATCTTCTTCACCTTCTTCAATTGCAAGGTCTTCTTCTGTTTCATCTTCTTTGCTGAGTGAAAGCTCTGAAGCTAGTAACCTGGTGAATAATAATAAGAAGAAAATGAATACTAAGAAGAAGAAAAATACGCAAGGGTCCAAACTTCCAACCACTGTCAAACGTGTTAGAAATAAACCAGTTACTATTCATCATGTTGAGAGTGTTGATGATGCCAAGATCACCCAAACAACCCGTAAGCCCAAGTACCTTTGCAGGCTTTGTAAGGGTAGCCATATTCTTAAGGATCACCCTGGTCTATCCAAGTTTATAGAAGCATGGTATACACACCCTCGCCAGCCCATGTCGTCAGCCTCTAAACAACATGTTGATGAACTCTCCTCAACTAGTCAGGATATTGTTGGGAAGAAGAAACGTAGAGTCAAGTTCCCATGTATGTTATGTAGAGGGAGTCATCAAACTCACCTTTTCCCTTGTATGGACAAAGCCTCGAAATTATTGGAAGACATGATTGCTTCCCAGCCTCAACTTCTAGTTGCTTATCGCAAGCTTACTCTCGACCCACCTGTAGTTGATGGAATGATCAATCCGGTCCCTTTGTCGGTCAATTTGGTTGATCATGTAGTCAATCTGGTCACGTCCTTAGTTGAACCACTTGATAAAGTGATCAATATGATCCCATCTTCGATCGATCCTACTCTCCCGCTAGAGAGTGTCACCCAAGTGATTGATCCCTTTCCACCTGTCAACCCCATTCTCCCCTTGGAGAATGCAACCCAAGTGGTCGATCTGATCTTGTCATCAATCAATCCTACTCTCCCGTTAGAGAGTAAACCTGATACTACTCATGTTTTTCTCGTTGATACCGAATCTACCCTTCTAGGGGGAATTCCTCCTTCTCCCTTGGAACCCCCTCCAAGTAATGAGGTTATACTTTTTGATTGGGGTGCGCTAACTGAACCTCATCTTCCCTCTCACACTCCTTTCAAGATTACCATACAAGTTTTTGGTTGGGACATTCCTCAGACGTTGATAGATGAAGGTGCATCTATTATTTTTTTGTCCTCTATTGCTTGGCAAGCCTTGGGTTATCCTCAGCTTATGTCGGTTACGCAGAATCTGTTAGCTTTTAATAGAAGAACCAGTCACCCTTTAGGAGTCCTTCCTCAGTTTCTCGTAACTTTGGGAGGGAAAACTATATTTATTGATGTTATGGCAGTCCAAGACCCCTTGGATTTCGATTTAATCCTTGGGCGATATTACGTCTATGCCATGAAAGCTATCGTGTCCACTCTTTTTCATGTGATATCTTTCCCTCACGATGGAAGAATTGTGACTATTGATCAACTTTCTTTCATTGGACCTGACTTGACCATCAACTCAATGACCTCCCTAAACGGTTCTTATATGCATACGATATCGCCCCCACCACAGGCCAATTATGTGGCGTTGTCTCCCATTCTTTCAGCTGCCGATGCAGATGAGCCTCTCACTATACGCTCAATCTCTTATGACTTGGATCCGGTAGTTGACATGGTGATCTCTTTGGTAGGGCTATTTTATCCTAATCTCCTTACCCCTATCACGGCCCTCGACATGTGTTCCTTCTAGAGTGTGTTTCTTCCATCGAGTGAAGATCTCTTGGAGGCCATGACCGATTTTTGTCCCTTGACATGGTGTCCTTCCAAAGAAATTTCCTCTTGGGAGCCGTGAACAAGAAGAAAATCCTTGAGCATGGTTTTCTGATTTCAAGCTCATCAAAAAATGAAACCAGCCTTGAGCATGGTTTTCTGATTTCAATCTCATTAAAAAATGAAACCAACTTTGAGCATGGTTTTATGATTTCAAGCTCGTTAAAAAATGAAATCAACTATGAGGATAGTTTTGTGTCTCTGGGGAAACCTCATTAAAAAATGAAATAGAGCTTACGATCATAGTTCTTCTCCTATGTCAAGCTCATTAAAAAATGAAACAACTTCCCCATCTTTGATTGAGTCAAGTACTTTGTTACGTATAGTATTTGAAGCTTTGTTTCTTTTGCCTGTGTTGTTGGACGAAATGAAGCTTAGGGGGAAATTCTTTCAGCCTCTGGACTTCATGCTAAAGTTAAATCACTAGCTTCTTAAGTTGGGGGATAAGTACCAACATGCGAATCCATGAACCATGCGTTGGGAAGTTGTAAGCATAGTTTTCTCTGGTTCAATCTTGTGTAAAAATGAAACCACCTACCTCAAGCATAGTTTCCTCTGGTTCAATCTTGTGTAAAAATGAAACCAGGTCCAAGCATAGTTTAGTTTAGTTTTAAGCTTGTGTAAAAATAAAATATATCACAAGCATAGTTTTGTTTTGTTTTAAGCTTGCGTAAAAATGAAAACAATCCCAAGCCCAATCTTTGTTCTTTCTCATGCTCGTAAATCAATGAGAATGTAACTGGGTATACTTTTATCACTTTTTCGGACTCGTGAAGGTTATACGAAAAAGGAACCCCTTAGACTCCTCGTTAAGCTCTTTTCAGACTCTCTAAACATGAAAAGATGGTAGAGTGATCTTGTTCTTTTCAAGCTCATTAAAGTATTTGAAGAAAACATATGTTGAGCAGTAGTTTATCTCTTTTTCAGTCTCATCAGACTACTTTACGAAAAAGGACATTTTGGAGTTTCCTTTAAGTATTTTTCAGACTCTCTAAATATGAAAAACTACTAAGTTTACTTTCTTTAGACTCGTAAAACAAACATTGAAAGGCCCATATGGGACCGAACCACTCCTTCCTAGGGTTCGTTAAATATACTCCAAAGGACTCATCCGAAGGATGAGCTTATAGTTCAAGCATATGTTATCCTCCTCAAGCTCGTGTAAAAATAAAGAGGTACTCGCAATAAATGGTGGGGGTAAAATTGGGAAAGAAATGTATCTAAAACTTGTATTCTATGGAAGAGTCGCCTTTGAACATGACACCCTTTCACTCGCTTTGTGTCTAGCTTGGAAAATCCACTTGTCTCTTGATCATACTCCTTTATAAGATTACATTTTGGTCTGTGATCCATGTTGTTGAGTCAGTGTTACCAAGACAATTGTTGTGTCATCAATATGTTCAAAGAGAAGTTCAAACCGGAAAGCCTTCTATTGTGTCGGCTATTAATGCAATCCTTAAGCCTTCTATTGCGTCGGCCATCTCTGAGTCAATCCTCAATCACTTGTTACTCTGATCTACCTCAAATATTTTTACCTGTTTCGTGTCATTGATGGGGGATACATTAAGGCCCTCTTATGATGAGTCTTTTCCTGTCGACGTCAACTCATTATCCATGAATTAGACTTAAAAACTATTCGGTACCTTGGAACTTGCATGCCTCAATGGAAAGTTTTCTCGTTTTCGACAGTGGGTTTCATTATTGACCCTTGATCGAGAGATTCCACCGAGTGTTCGACTTCATCTCATTAATTTACATTCATTGGATTGTACTAGAGTACCTTGGGAGTCATTCATATTAATGGTGATTTTCCTCTCACTTGTTAATGACATTCATTAATGAGTGGTAATAAAGTGGTTTCTACCATGTTCAACTTTAGCACATGTATTCGCATGGTTAGATTTGTACTATAGAGTGATGGAGATGAAGACTCTGGATCTTTTTTGACAGATTCAGGTTGCGTTGGAGTATATTCAGATTGTATTGTTGCATATATCCACCGTGTATGTCTCGTGGATATGTTCAAATTTTAGTCTTTAAAACATAGATCCACAGTGTATTTTTCGTGGCTATGTTCATATTTGAGTCATATTGGCATGGATCCACAATGTATGCTTGGTGGCCATGACTTGTCTTACTTGACATGAATCTTTGCATGTTGGAATTTATGCTTTGAGTCATTTGTATTCTAATTATAGGAATGCCTACCTCAGTGATGATATATTATTGTAATGTATTTCCTTGTTTTTTGGCAGTTTTCCGACCAACATGTTCCTTGTTCCCAACACACACTAGACAAAGTATTTCACCTATCACTTTGTTTTAACTTCATACTTTGGGGGGCTCACTATTACACATTATTTTTGTCACCCCTATGACCGTTAATGATGTAAACCTATCATTTGTCTTGAGAAGGATCAATGGCCTGAATCCTTGAAGAAGAAGGGGGAAGAACTTTGCCTGAGAGAAGAAAATGTCTTTTCCTTTGTAAAAACCCTATTAAGGAGGATCGTCACACCCTACCTAATGTTAGGGGTGCGATGATCCCAGATCGTCGCTTGTTGTACTAAACTTGCCTACAACGTCATCACACTCTTCTATGTTATAGGGGTGCGATGATTTTCGTACGTCGGAAAAACGAGCATCTTCTCGATGCTTCTAGAAGGAGAAGCTTCTATGGTGAGGTGGCCTCCGATCGGTTTGGATTTTACTCGCTTTTCTGATTTAGTGGGATCATCCTAACCTCCTCACCTTATCCTATTCAGCTTATAAAAGGAGAGGAGTTCTCATGGAGAAGGTTGGATTGGAAATTTGGCTTGAGATTGTTAGCTTGGGATGGAGTTGGCTAGCTTTTGGTGTGACCTTGAGTAATTTTTGTAGCTTGATCTCCAAATACATGGAGCAAGAAGCATGTGGGAAGCAAAGAACTGTTGGAAGGGACCTTACAACATCAAGGCATCAGTTGTATTCTCCTTTTCATATTTATAATACAGTAATATATTTCTTTCCCATAAAATTGGTCTTATTTTATTGTATGACTCCTTGATCACATACATAGGTTTTGTTGAGTATACATTGTTTCTTTCACTTTGTTGGCTTGTCTTTATTTATAGGTTCAACATCCCATAAGCCTTGAAATGGAGTGAGCATGACACTAGCGAGGACAAACGACATTTAAAAGGTATGTCATTTATCTCTTGTTAGTTAGTATGCTTGATAATTAAAACTTAGAGAAAGTTTTATATTATGTCTTGTTTTGTTCTAGTTTCGAGATGAAACTAGGGAGATTTGTTTGTGTCCGCACTTACCGATTTGTCCGATAATAGTCATATCTCAGCCAAAACTTGGGATAAAATCATTTTGAGGGTCAGGCTAGGCTCCCCTTTCTTTATTTTTCACCAAGGGTCATTTCCAAAGGTAAATACATCAAATTAACTCAAAATAAAAGGTATTTTCAACAATTTTTTGCCAATCTTTATTGAAATTAACCATGCTAACCTAACTCCTAGTCTAATTATCTAACCCATTAATCCAACTTAAATTGTTGGATTAATAATTACTCTAACCTAATATATTTGGCCAAGATTAGACTGTTTGGCCAAATTTATTTACTAACCTATCTAATTTGGCCAAGATTAGACTGTTTGGTCAAATTTATTCACTAACCTATCTAATTTGGCCAATATTAGACTGTTTGGACAAATTTATTCAGTAACCTATCAACATAAATTTAAAAGGTTTGATCATGATTGTGCACTATGAGTCAAATCAAGTTTATTTTATGGGGTTTTATATTTTCCTTTTTTTTTATATTTTTATAACCTCTTTTGATTTTATATATATATTTTTTCTTTTCTTTTCTTTTTCTTTTTTCTTTTTTCTTTTTCTTTTGTAAATCATTTTCACAATATATTAGATTTATTTGCTAATGTAGGGTTTGGTGCCAGTTGAATCATGCAGTCCAATGGACCCCTTCTCATAAGACTAAATGACTAAATATGTTGAGAAATGGGTCTTTTCACATGGCTTAAAATAATGGGAAGGAAAATTGGCAATTTTGGCTTGAAATCCTATAGGAATTAAGGATCATTTTGGATTCACTGAATTGCATATATCAATAGTTAACATTGCAAAATGAGGGTATAGCAAGGGTACTCAAGGATGTTGAATTCATTTCTGCATTAAAAACAACAATGAATTCAACATTCTTATTATGGGCATAGTGATAAAAGGAATAACATGGCTATAATACCAAATAGCACTATTGTTCTAGTACATCTCCTCATAGTCTAAATATGTTAAGATATGGGTCTTTTCACATGGCTTAAAATAATGGGAAGGGAAATTGGCAATTTGCAATTTTGTCTTGAAATCCCATAGGAATTAAGGATCATTTCGGATTGATGGAATTGCATATATAAAGAGTTAACATTGCAAAATCAAGGTATAATAAGGGTACTCAAGGATGTTGAATTCATTTTTGCATTAAAAACAACAATTTAGACAATTCAAAATTGCAATTTCAGCAAAGATTTCATGGTTGGATTACAACCATGACAAATTTGAAAAGGTCAATTTGGAATGGTTGGTGTAACTTAGTATCGAAACACTAATAAACTATGAGCGCACACACACACACTCACACAAATATATATCCCCTCTTCCCCCAAATATTCAGATGAAGAGTAGCTCAACGGTCAACCTTAGCGTCCTGACAACATTAGTTAGTAGTTAGTTTCCCTAGGGGCTCCAATACTAAAGTTGATAAATTGATATTCTTGTGATATGTACCCATTAGTGACATGCCTTACATAGATGGTTCTTAACTAGGGTAGATCCATCCTAACTTTGGATCTATCATGCACCAAGAGGGACTCGATCCTTGTCGGTGCATGATAGATTTGGAGTTGATATATATATATATATATATCCCAAGGAAAAAAACGTGTAATTTTATTTATAATAAATAAAATTATATTGTCATATAACGTGCATTGGAAGCAACATTTTTGAGTGGAAACTGTCGTTCTACGCTATCCAATCTCATACAACTGATTTGTTCAGCACTTCAGCCTTTTCTTCAACGAGTAGTCAACTATCTATGGGCCATAAAATTGTTTCAGAAAAGAAGACTATACTCCATAGTAATATTTGCCATGTTATATCATTCAACAACGTCTCCAGAAAATGCGCAACAGTTACTTGAAGGTTGGTCCAGATAATAAAACCATCACACTCTCAAACATGCATCATGTTTAGTATTAAGAAGCTATTTTGTATTGTGTTGGAAGAATTTGGGAGTTACTGTGATAAAACTATACTTGAGTTTCACTTTTTGAAGAATCAATAATACACATTTGCCACCCACCAGTCAACAATATTCAAATAGAATTGGTCTGGTTTATATATATTTAACAGATTTCGTGCCCAGGTTGACCCTGTCATCCCTTCAGGACATAAAAGTCGAATTCCTTGTTGTACGCCTTCAGGATTTAAAACTAATGCTCTCTATTTGA
>ML817801.1:232207-243949 GCA_009831015.1 Picea engelmannii | reverse complement strand
AAGGAATTTTTTAACCTATTGGTGAGATGAAGGCAAGGCTTAGGTCATTATCATTCAAACAAGAGGGATATCGGGCTTGGTTAAGATATCGAAACAAGTATCGACTAGAGATATGGACTTATAATTTATCATGAAGACTATTAGAAATAAGACCCTAAGGCAACATGAATAAGGGTTGGGCTTCTAAAATTAAAAGAGGCCCCATATGTGCATATGGATGTATTGCAAGGTCAATGGTATTTTTTCTAGGTGTTGTTGGGGCATACTCTTTCTCCTTTGTATTATTGATTAGAACATGAGATGGCCTCTGAGTTCTCTACTCAAATAATGGCCTTGGATTTTTTAGAATGCTTCTTTCCCTCCTAGGATTCCTACCTCCTTACCCTTCCACCATATTATTCCTCTTTCCAAGGATTGTCTCTTATGAAAAAAGGAATAATGAGGAACACTTGCTAACTTTATTCTACATGTATGCATTCACTCTTTTTGTAACATCTAGTATACTTGCAACTTAATTGGTCCTCCTCCATTATTCCTTTCACTCTTGATATGTAAAATCGACCACAATCATTTTTTTCTACCATTTATGCTCATAGTTCCTTCACGGTAGTTTTAAGAATTTGAATTTGTTCCCTTTTAGTCTTCTCAAGGGATTGTATACCCTATAGAAGTTGTTTTAGAATGTTAGATTATGTATCCTCTTTATTGGGAGGTTCAATATGGATTTCACTTTGTTTCTCCTTCTTTTGATTCATGTTTTGATTATAAACTCCACATGACTTGAGAATGTTTCTACCATAATCGACTTGGTTAAGAATTAACTATATATCCACAAGTTCTTCATCCTCTTCCTTGTTTGGGCATGTCTTTTCAAATGGAAATAATTCCTTCACTTTCCACCTCTGAAGGGAATGTGCATGTAATACAAACCTTGTCTAAAAGAGAGATACCCTAACTCAATCTCAATACCATTTGATATTCCCTCACCCAAGTTTAACTCCACTAGTATTTTTGCAGTTGTCATGCTCTCCACTCTGCCATTTTTCTCATTAACTATCATTAACCTTCGTATCTTGTTGCCAATATCTTTGGCATTCTCCTACCATAAGTCTAAGGAAATATAGGGGAGTTTGATCCATGTAAGCATATTGTTCACCTTTTCCCTCAGGGGGTCAAAACATGGTGTCTAGTAGCGGATGGAAAGGGTGTATGTGCCCCGACTCCATATCCATGCCCTTATCATATATTTATCAACCCTGTTATTGAATAACAAGGTAATGAAACCCATGACAAATAGATAAAAAGTATGAGTGTATCCCAACCTTCTCTTCCAAACCTTTTCCATCCATTATTTAAGGGTCTTCTATGTTATGGTTGTTCAATACAATTTCCCGATAAATTTTACCGTAGTGTACCTCTTAGTCTTTTCACTCATGAATTCAAGGTTTATAACAAGATTCAATCTCTCATGTCTTAGTTTAACATAGACATATATTTTCATTATCATATATAGTCTTTGTTTTTATTTTGCTAACCTAGCGCTCCCTACTACCTCCTAAGAAACCTTTGATCTCTGACTGATTTTAGATGCTCCTAATTTGTTGGATGAAGAGGTCAGAATCTTGGCACTAAATTTATTAGAAAAATGTACCTAACTAGTTGTGAAGGAGGTGGATTATAAGGATGAATTAGTAGTGGAATTACCTTAGATCTAGAATTCTTCCCATGCTCCACATTCCTCTTTTCTCAACTCTTCTTCTAATCCAAGATTGCTTTGTTTTTATTTAAGGAAGATAGAATCTAATTCATCCCTTACCCCTCCCAAGCCCTTGAATCCTTTAATTTTAGATCTAACCTCTTTGGTGTCCCTTTATCCATTCCATCCCTATACTTTGACTCGTGATGATTCTTCCACCATATCTATATTCATTACTATACGTGAGTCCAAACTATTGAGATTTCTCCTTAATCCCCTGTAAGAATTGTTTGGAGTGACCATCGATCCAGTAACATTCATCGTTGTCACCCTTCTTTGTTCATGATTATAGGAATCTTACCATTATTTTTATCTTTATACATTCTTTCTTGTAGAAATCCCCCCGAGTGGAAAATATTCTCTTAATCCTACTACTTAAGGGCTCCATTGAATAGTATATGAGTTCATGCTCTTCCATTTCCTAGATGATACCTAGTGCTCCATCCCTCTCTAATCCCTAGCCACTCCAACTTTTAATCACTATAACGTGCTCCCCAAGACTCAAGCCTTGGTTACATGCTAAGCCCCCATGGAGCGAGCTAGCTTTGTATCTTTCCAATTAAAAACTTGCACCCTTTTCCATTTAAAAAACCATTTCATCATCCTCATATAAAAATTCTCATAAAAATGGATATGTTGGCATACTAATACCTTCCACTATAATTTTAGTGATAAGCATTTTTTATCCGGATTTAGGAGCGGAACGAACTGATTAACAAACTGAATACAATAAACACAGAGATATGAATAACAACACATATATCTAATGAACAATATCTTCTATTGAATAAATGAAATAGGCTAAAACTATAAAACTACAGAACTGAAACACTTGCTCGAATGATGGTAGCTATCTCTGAGAAGAGATGTGGTTGCTACGCACATTCGTCTAAGCACAATCATTACAATGAGCCTCCAGAGGCCTTTTTAACATTACTCATGAATGTCAAAACCCTACACATCCAAAAAACTAACCCTAGGAGATGAAACACCAAAATTTATGTGGGTTCCTATGGGTAAGTTGGTACCTCAACTTCCCGGGGTCGTAACTTTTGCATACGACCTCTATTTTAGGAGCGTGATAGCCTGTTGGAAAGGTATTTTAGAGAGCTACACATTACGCCATCAAACTCTAACTCTATTTACAATTTGACTGTGGTGAGCCAAAAAAAAACACTGTTTAAGGCTCCAAAACGACCCTAGAAGTACAACAAGATGTGTTGACATGAAAACATACAAAATAAGCCAGTTGGATTAGGTGAGAGGCCACCAGTATCCACCTAGAATATGTATATGGATTCAGACAACCCCATAAGTTTAGAACCCGCAATTACAAATAAGTACGTAAGAATGTGTTGAACTAAAAACTGACAAGAGGAGCCAGGTGGAATAGGTGGGTGGCCACCAATATCCACCTGGATCAATCCTGCCCCCTTAGGAAGAAATGGTCTCCATTGCATTGAGTTCCCCCATTAGGTGAGGAAAAATCTGCTAGATTTGGCCTGAGGTGAGCCACTTTCCTTGGTGTAGGAGTTTCCCTACCTTGACAACTCGATAAAGTTGGATCCTTTATTGGCGAGTGCCCTTGACCTGTGTGTCCACTATCTGATTTGTGGATGCATGTTCCATGCAGTCAGGGTTGAGATATGTTGGTGTCAGTTGTTCTGCAGTCTCTGAGGTGTCCAATAATGGTGGAAAATATGGTCGAAGGAGGTCCACATTGAACATTGAGTGCAACCCAAGGAATGGTGGAGTGTTGAGCTCAAAATCATTGTTATCCACAACCTTGGTGATGGTGTAAGGACCGACCATAGCGAAGTGGGCAGAGCTTCCGATGGGGCCCTGTAAGACACTCCTTCTGTAACTGTAACCAGGCCTTGTATCCAATCTGAAAATGGTGTGGTACCCTGTGTTGATCATGGTGATGTTTGTACTTAGCATTGAATTTATGCAAAATCCCTTGGACCTGTTAGCAAATGTGTTGAATTCACTCAATGAATCTGGTGGCTTTGTCGGTCTTAGACTGAACAAGGGAAGAGTTTGTTTGTGTGGTTTCCAGATGTAGTGCAACACCAATGGGACCCAAGGGTTTTTATCCCAGTCCCACCTGAAATGGGCTATGGCCGGTGGAGCTATGTAGAGACCTATTGTAATTGTGTTGAACATAGGGGAGACTCTCATCCCATGTACGCGGATGCTTAGAGTTGTACATGCACAGGAAGTGCACAATCATCCGATTGACGACCTATGTTTGGTCGTCTATTTGGGGGTGGAAAGCAGTGGATTTAGTGAGCTTGGTGTCCAATAGTGACCAGAGACTCGACCAATGTATTGAGGAACCTATTTTCCCAGTCGGAGATGATGGTTTATGGTATCCCAAAATGGACCCACACTCTTTCAAAGAAGAGCTTGGCAGTATCTACCACTATGATGTTCTTCTTACAGGACGTGAGGATGGCCATCTTCAAAAATCGATCAAAGAACACTAATACAAAATCATTTCCTTGCTTGGTGAACTTAAGGCCATACATGTAATCCATCGATATGGATTCCCAAGGCTTATCGGGGGTATGAAGAGGGGTGTATAATCCTTGCTTCTTGATGGTTGGCTTGGCAATGGCATAGTTAGTGCAAGATATGATATACTTATTGACGTCTTATCGAAGTTTTGGCTAATAAAAATGTTTCTGGAGAATGACCACAGTTTTCTCCATGCCAAAATGTCTTGTCGCCCGACTGTAGTGGGCTTACCAAATCATATTTGCACGCTCACTTGTAGGAACACAAAGATGGTCCAGATGGCATAACAACCCGTCCTGAATGTGAAAATCGGTGACAGTCGCGCCTATACCCAAGAGATGATAGGTAGTGGTGAAGTTCGGATCTTGCTGATAAATTTGGGGCCACTCAGATGCCTAATGTCCAAAAGAATGGAGCACAGTGGTGAGTGTAGCCATGGGAGGTCGACTGAGGGAGTCAACAACACGATTTGTGCTCCATGTATTATACTTGATGTTGATATGGAACTTCTACAGGTAGGTGGACCACTTTTGATGGCGGTCATTTTGCAACTTCCCTTATGTCTGTATGAATGACAGAGGCTTGTGATCAGTGTGGATGATCATCTCCTTTCCCAGAATGTAATGTTTCCATTGATGACAAGCTTGTACAATGGAATATATTTCCTTTTCATAGGTGGGGTATTTCCAGACAGTATCTGAGAGTGTCTCACTATGGTATGCCACCGGATGACCGTGTTGAGTGAGAACTACGCCTACAGCATAGTCAGATGCATCAGTCTCAATATTGAATGGTTGTTGCAGATCAGGTAAGGAGAGTATTGGAGCTGAGCCTAAGCGATGATTCAGATCATCAAATGCTCATTGTTGTTCCTTCCCCCACATGAAATTTTCCCTGCCACCACCCTTAGTCACGTGGTTGACGGCCCATGCGATATGGGAAAATCCCAACACAAACCGTTGGTAGAAATTGGCCAGTCCCAAGAAGCTCTGAAGCGTGGTTAGTATGGTCGGGGCTGGCCAGTCATAGATGACTTGGATCTTAACGGGATTTACATGTACCCCATGCTCATCAACAATGTAGCCCAAGTATTGGACCATGTTCATTCCAAAGGAACATTTTTCCAAGTTGGCATATAGCTTGTGTTTCCACAGAGTGCTCAAAACCTGATCAATATGTCGCATGTGCTCCTCCCAAGTTCTGTTGAATATGAGGATGCCATCCAAATATACCACCACAAAATACTTGGTGAAGGGTCTCAATACATCATCCATCAACCTCATGAAAGTTGTTGGTTCATTTTTTATGCCAAAGGGCATGACCAACCATTTGAAGAGACCTTCTTTAGATTTGAAAGTTGTCTTCGAGACATCAATTGCTTCGATGGGAACCTAGTGGTAGCCAGAATTTAGGTCAATATTGTTGAAGAACTTTTCCCCCTTGAGTTGGTCAAGAAGGTCATCAATCCTGGGAATTGGGTACCGGTTTCTGACTGTGATTTTGTTTAATGCTCTGTAATCAATGCAAAGTCACCAAGTCCCGTCCTTCTTCTGCACTAGTACAATCGGGCTTCCACAAGGGGAGGAGTTGGGTCTGATGTGACCCTTTTAAAGAATCTCTTGGAGCTAGCACTTGATTTCATCATTTTCCATCATCAAGCGATGATAGAATGGTCCATTAGGTAGAGGTGCATTAGGGGTTAGATAAATTGGATGTTTGACTTAGCAATGCATCGGTACCTCAATGGGTGAGGAGAAGATGTATCTGTACTCTTCCACGATCCTCTTCACTTGCTTCTGCTGCAAAGAGAGGCTATGTGTAGAGGCTATGGATGTGACGATGACCTTCTTCTTACTGTGAGCATGGATCAAAAAGAAGATGAACTTTATGGTCTATGAAATGACCTTACTACATTGCTTAGCAACGAATCAAGAAATAGCGATAGGTGACACTACCTATGGTATCCTGTATAATTGTCTACCCAAAGTAATAATAACAATGTGGGGTCTAGACTCATACACAGAATGACGCTTCCACAAATATGGTTGTCCTAAAAGAACATCAAAAAATTCAAGGGGAGATATATCACACAATACCTCATGTTTGAAGGGCTTGATGTTGTAGGGCAGACGACACTGTGGTGTAGGGTTGTGGGTGTGGTGTCGTTGACAGATCTAGCTGCTTGATGACCTCTACTGAAATCAATTTCTTCTAACTGTCGATATCGATAATGAAAAGAAGCAAATCCCTCTTTACCCACATTTGTGAGTGAAAGAGGCGTTCCCCTTCCTCTAGTTCTTCTTGTTCGCTTGGCTGGACTTTGGTGGTAGCGATAGTGGCACTGGGTTCAACATCGATAATCTACTTCCCTCCTTCTAGATTTGATTTGGAATCAAAATCGACCTCTGACTCGGAAGCCTTCAGCTCGGCCATGAGTGATTGCTTGGAGTGTCATTCTTCAATGTTGTGCCAAGGGATTTTATGGTATTCACGCCATTTTCCTGTGTCCTTCTTCATCTTCTCATTTTCCTTCTTATGTTGTGGCTTGGACTAGTTGTCCTGAGAGTGGCCATATTTGATCTGTCCCTTACTATGTGGGTTGGGATCGCCTTTGACCTTCTTCAGCTATGAGGAGTTTGCAGATCCAAACTCTCGCCTATTCTGCTTAAATTTATGCTTGATCTTGACAACATATCTATAAGTCGTACCTAATGAGGCGATGTCCAGAAACTCCATTTTTGTTTGAATGTATCTATGCAAATAGTCGCGATATTTGAGCACCAGATGTTGCTTAGAGTCTTTGATACTCAACTTGGTGCGCAGGGTATGGAAAATATTGGTGAAATCTGGTACTATCTGGTCCCTTTCTTGACGTAGGGTTGTCCATCTAGTGTAATGGTCCTCGTAGCTTCCAACAGGGTAGTATTGTTCTTTAATGACATCCCGAAAGGAATCCCATGTAGGGGCAACCACAAATATTGCAGATTCCTCTATGGCCCTTTGCTCAAAGTAAGTGTTCCACCAGTCCTTAACATGGGGGATGAAGTTGAGGAGTTCAAAAGTAATCTTTTCCCTATCGGAAAAATTATGGACCGAAAAGTACCCTTCGAGCAGATTCAACCATTTATCTACAACATTCGCATCTATCAGTCCTTCAAATAATGGAATATCAAAATTTACATGTACCTTGAAGGGGGTTGCATGGTCGCTTGATGAAGATGCTTCTCCTATGGGCAACCACCAAAGGATCTATGCAAATTTGTCCATCATTTCATTCCTTTGTCGCGCAAGGGCTTCCTAGAGAAACATTTTAAAAGGATATCTTGCTCCATCATCTTTATGTTTGTTTGCCATGGGTTGTTGTCGGGCTCAGCATGACGAATCTTGCAACGGCTCGATTGGTTCGAGTCCCAACTTCTTGTACCAAGATCTTGTCGGGGACATGCACGAAGAAAAATAAATGAAGAGCAGACCGCTCTGATACCACTGATCCGGATTTAGGAGCGAAACGAACTGATTAACGGATTGAATACAATAAACATAGAGATATGAAGAACAACAAAGATATCCAGTGAATAATATCTTATATTGAATAAATGAAATAGGCTAAAACTGTAAAACTGCAAAGATGAAACACTTGCTAAAATGGTGGTAGTTATCTCTGAGAAGAGATGTGGCTGCTACGCGCATATGTCTAAGCAGAATCATTACAATGAGGCTCCATAGGCCCTTTTAACATTACTCATGAATTCCAAAACCCTAGACATCCAAAAACCTAACCCTCGGAGATGAAACGCCAAAAGCTATGTGGGCCCCTATGGGTAAGTTGGTACCTCAACTTCCCGAGGTCGTAATGTTTGCATACGAACTCCGTTTTAGGCGCATGATAGCCTGTTGGAAAGGTATTTTAGAGAAATACACATTACATCGTCAAACTCTAACTATGTCTACAGTTTAACTGTGGCGATCCAAAAAAACATTGTTTAGGGATCCAAAATGGCCCTGGAAGTAGAGAAAAATGTGCTGACATGAAAACATACAAAATAATCCATTCGAATTAGGTGAGAGGCCACTAGTATCCACCTGAAATATGTGTAGGGATTTAGACAACCCTAGAAGTGTAGAACCCACAATTACAAAGAAGTACAGAAGAACATGTTGAACTAAAAACTGACAAGAGGAGCCATGTGGAATAGGTGGGTGGCCACCAATATCCACCTGGATCAATTTTTCTTGGGAACTTTAATTGTTTCAATATTAAAAGGGTGTATGCTTTAACCAATACTTTGCTAATCAAACATTCATATCCTATAATGAAGTTTTCATATCCACCAAAAAAAAATGAAAATTTGGAAAGAAAAAAAGGGGAAGGTTGGTTGCGATCTTATTGACTAAAGAGTTAGCCCATGGTTTGAAATCCTAGTGTGTTACGAACTTAGGCATCCATACTTTGCATTTGATACCCTAAACACATTTTGGCACATACATCATGGAAAGTTGTGCAAACACATGTAGAATTTTCTATAGAAAACTTCAGCCAAGGATAAGACCTATACATTTCTATGCATCCACTTTTCCATCTATATAAAGGGAGTTTTGAAATAGCGTTAAGTGATCAAAGTCAAGAAGCCAAGCCTAGCCTAGCCTAGCCTCCCACTTTAAGAGCTAAGGAATTGATTTTTAAGGATTTTCAATAGATTTGACTCCCTAAGGTTTAAGATATCAAAAAAATTATAAAAAGTGATTAGCTTTAAAGAAAAAAAAAACAATTTGGAAATATCGTTAACTTGTAAAAAAGTATTTACACTAAAAGTGGTGAAGTGTCTTCATAAGTGAAGAAGAGAAGAAGTGTATATTTTTTTTTATAGAAATGGAAAAGATGGAAACCATAACTAAAATACTTGCTAAGGGCATCAAATTATTCACCGGGAATTTGTGAGATCTCAAACCATTGAGAGCTAGCGAAGTGAATAAGGTTGATCTAGAAGTTTTGGGGGTGAATTACTTTGAAGAGAATATTGTGAGTCATTCGAGAAAAATGGTGCAAATACTCTCATAATTAATTTGGAAATATGTGTGTAATTTAAAGAGAAATTAAAAGAACTTTGAAAAGAGTCGGATTCTCAAATAAATAATTTATGGGAAGAAAATAAATGTTTAGCCCAAGGGAAATTAAAAGATATTTGAAAAGCATTGGATTCTCAAATAAATAATTTATGAAAGGAAAATAAATGTCTCATCCAAAGGCAATTAAAAGAACTTTGAAAAGACCTAGATTCTCAAATAAATAATTTATGGGAAGAAAATAAGTGTCTATCCAAAGGGCAATTAAAAGAACTTTGAAAAGAAATGGATTCTCAAATAAATAATTTATGGAAAGAAAATAAATGTCTAGCTAATAAAGGTGACAATTTAACACAATAAATGAAAAATTATAAGGAGGTAAATGAAGCCCTAGTAATGAGAATTAATGAACTTAAAAATTATAAAGTAAACCTTCAATATGAAGTGCATATATTACAATGTAAATTAGAAGCACTGGTTGATAGGACAAAATATCTAAAAGAAAACTATGAGCACAAGAAAAATAAATCAAACGAAATGAAATGATAAATAAATAAATAAATTGTGACTTACAAGTAAAATATCAAGCACTAATTCAACAAGTTATGGTAGTTCAATGTGATCAAGAATCACAAGAAAGGCAATATGCCAAGATAAACTTTTACAAGATTTTGTTAGATAAAGATAAGGAAATTAATCATTTGAAGGATCATATTCAAATCCTACTTATGCAGTAAAACAATTAGATGTAAGTATATAACAATCCTAGAGGTAGACAACAAGACATCCATGTATGTGAGCGAATCAAGAATGTTTTTAGAATTTGAAACTACAAATAAAGAAACCTTAACCAAATTGATTAAATCAAGAACATTTTTAGAAGTTGAAACTACAAAGAATGAGACCTCAATGGAATTGATTAAAGCCAAAAATCAAAGTATCATTACATATGAAGCCTTAACAATGAAAGAAAATCTAGAAAATGAGTTCAAGAAACAATTCAATGACAAGTCAACATCTATAGATTCAATGATGGTTGCAATTCCATCAATTACCACCAGTGTAGCCATCATCACACTAGTGAATATGAAAATATAAAATATTAACATGATATCACAAGTAAATCATGAAAAGATTAAGAACTTAAATTACAAAGGTCATAGCACTCAAAAATCAATGTACCATTATCCAAAGGTACCTAACCGGAGTCAATGTTGTACTTACATACCAAAACATCTGAATATCAATACAACTTGAAGTCAACAACAAACAAGATCGAATCTAGAATCTTATCAATAGAGAATTCCATAAATAAACCATCTAGGGTGGATTCATCCTTTTTCAAAGCAACAATGTTGTTTGATAGTTTGAAAAGCATATTGCATCCTATCATCAACATTATGAAATAGGAAAAAGTTGTAGAAATATGGATCCTTGTATCAGAAGAAGTGCCCTCTACTGGTGCTTTAAGGACAAATCATTTTTAAAGAGAAGAAGACTTGTAATGTACCTAGGGTATATTACTACTATGGTTATAATGTAATAATTATTATACAATGTAGTCACATATTACATATTGTATTAATGATGTAATAATAGTAAATCATGCCTTTTCCAAAGGACATAGCTTATCACTTTCTATGTGTATTTACATATATTCTCATTATCTCCATTCAATATCCAATCTTTCTCTCTCTCTCTCTCTCTCACACATGGTATTTTTGAATGTTTCATTCATGATGACTTCGTGACATGATTCATCAAGTTTGCTTCACATTTAATGAAGTAATTGTGCCATATACCTAACTCTTGCAATCAAATATGGTAATGATATTATAGCACTGATGGGGGAATACACAAACTCTTAATTGGATGGATGGCTTACAATGGGATAGAGTGATATCCCCCTTGCACTCAAAGTCATGATAATTAGCAAAAGACCTTTTTCACTTGGAGTTGTGAGTGCTAGTGAAAACACTGGCTTCTAGGTCACTAGAGTGATTGCGAACTAAGACTAGACTTTAAACTAGATCAGTAAATCCATTTCTTTATTAAGAGTAAATGCACGATTTTCTTAAACGAATGGTGAATCTTACATTCTTGCATTTGGTAGTGATATAATTCCATTTCTATTTGGGCCAGCAATGTAACTTTAATAACATCGAATATACATCCTCTAATCATCGGTAAGGTAAAAAACAATACAAGTTTTGACTTGCCAAGGCACATGAGGATAGATTATTTGTTTGGGTTTAGGGCAATGATATAATCATCAATGTGATGAGTATGAGCTTAAATAAAGGTTTCGACTTTACTTGTTGATATTAACGTGAAGTCACTACCCATATATTCCAAACGTGTCATTAAGGTTGAGTTGACGTATGTAAAGCAAAGAATTTTTT
>ML817801.1:186475-203791 GCA_009831015.1 Picea engelmannii | reverse complement strand
TATAGGGATCGGGGAGAGAGGGAGTTTAAGAGAGAGGAGGGGAAGAAATGGGGCAAGAGAGGGAAAGGGAGAGATAGAAGGAAAGAGGGAGGGAAAGAGAAAGTGGTAGGGAAAGAGAGAGTGTGGGGAAGAGAGGGAGAGAGAGAGAGAGGATTGAAGGAGGGACAAAGGGAGGGATGGAGGGAGAGAGACTTGAAGGGTGGGACAGGGAAGAAGGTGGAGAGAAGGAAGAGAGTGAGTGGGGTAGAGAGAGAGAGAGGGAGAGAGAAAGGGGGAACAATGGGGGAGAGAGAGAGAAAGAGGGAGACAAGAAGAGTGGGGAAGAGGGAGCGGAGAGAAAGGAAGAGGGAGAGAGAGGGGGGGAGATAACGAGTGAGAGAGAGGGAGAGAGAGAGAGGAAGATAGATGGAGGAAGGGAAAGGGGGGTAGGGGGGGAAAACAAAGAGAGAGAAAGAAAGGGATATTTTATGTTGACAGGAACGTGTGCGTTTTCCTATTCCTAATAATGCACACGTGATTTAGGAACATGTGCATTCCTAAAGCACACATGTTATTTTAATTTCATTTTTTCCTAGGAATGCACACATGTTCTTAAGAACGTGCATGTGTTCTTAGGAATGCACGCACATTTATGGGAACAAACATGTATTCCTGGGAATGTGTTTATGTGGCATGTTGAGTGTAGGTTTGGGGTTTGTCAAACCTCTCACATCAGGAACGTGTGCATGTTCCTGGAAACACGCACACGTTTCTACGGGTGTGTTTTCTTGCTCACCCCGTTTCCACTTTATTGTCCACCAACTTCGTGTTATATTTTCCTTATTTACAAAGAATTAGTGTTACTAGTGTTCTTTTACTTCATTACCATTAACATATGTGTGTGTGTGTGTGTGTGTGTGTGTGTGTGTGTGTATCATGTACTGAGAAGTAGCAACATAAACAAGAGACAAAAAAAACACAAGAGATTTATCCCAGGAAAACCCAACAACCTTTCTTAGATAGATTTAGTTCACAAAGCAAGTCCAAACAGATAAAACCTAGATCAAAATATAGCTCAACTAGAAATACCACCACAACTACAGTAACAACACTATACCAGGGTAGTGCACCTCCTCAAGGAGTAGCACACAAGAGAGAGATACCAAAATACTGAACAAGAAGAAATTGAGTCACTACAGTAGTTGTGTCACCTTCTCCAAACTTGTGCCTTGCTTCTGTGTAGCTGAGAGAGTGTGAGTGAGTGAGAAAATGAGCTAAGACACCTCCTTATTTATAGTCTCCATGTCCTTCTAGCTGGGCCTAATTCTCTTCTATGAAGGTGTCTTTTTATTCTTCTGGGTCGACTTCTCTTCTGGGGTATTTCAACATCTGTCCAATGGATCTATTGCTTATGAAATCTTCTCTGCATCTAAGAAAGGTCATCTAGGAGGGAAATATCCTCCCACAACTACCAAACATCAACACTCCCTCTTAGCTAGGGAGGCATCCTTCATGATGTCTTCATCTAGTAGTTTGTTGACTTCTCTGCAATCAACTAGTAGCACACAGCTACTACAATTTCATCGGTAGCTTGAATCATCTGTCACAGTCTCTGCAATCAAGTAGCACATAGCTACTCCCAATGTGAACTGGTAGTCTCCATGGAAATTAGCTAGTAGTGCATAGCTACTACAATGCCATCTAGTAGAATACAACTGTGTCGATCCATATTAGTACACAACTACTATCTGGTGGTACACAACCACTCCAAGTAGCACATCAGTGACATAGCTACTATCCAGAGACACAATGTATCTCTCCTGCAATCAATTGATAGCTACACAAGCTACCACCATGTAATCCAACAGTCTCTATGATTATGCAACAATCAACTAGTAGCACATAGCTACTACCATGTCATCATCCATAATCATAGTCTACAACCTCCATGAATATGCAACAATCAACTAGCAGCACACAGCTACTACAATTCCATCGACCATAGTCAGGATCCAAATGACTATGCAGCATTCAGCTAGTAGCACACAGCCACTACAATGCCATCAACCATAGTCATTTGTATAACTATGCAACAATCAAATAGTAGCACACAACTACTACAATGCGATCATCCATAGTCATACCTATGATTATGCAACAATCAACTAGTAGCACATAGCTACTACAATTCCATCATCCATAATCATATTCGATGTATCTATAACTATGCATCAATCAGCTAGTAGCACATTGCTACTACAATGGAATCAACCATAGTTATAATCTCATCTAGTAGAAAGAAGTTACTCCCATATTCCTCATGACTATGTGTGTGATGCTTCTTCTCTCATCGGGTCCAACACTACATTACCCCCTCAGTTACATGAATAATCTAGGGAACCCTTGGCCATAGGGGTTAGCCGACATGAGAAGAAACAATAGGCCTCCCTCTCAATTCAATGAGGGTGGACATTATGCATCGCAACAAGATTGTCTCTGGAGAAACTCAAGTCTTTTTCACTCCTAGTCAAATCAGCATGACTAATAGGAGAAAGACTGTGTCTGGGCCATTCACCACTAGCCAAGTCAGCATGGCTAATCCTGTGAGTGAATGTATCATTCTCCCTTGGTCAAATCACCATGACCAATCTAGGAGAATGTTTGCACTATGCTACTCATATGTCCATTGTCTTGGATAAAGGCTTGGTGAAAATGTACGCAATCTGCTCATCTGTGGATGTGTATCAGAGCTTCACTAATCCATTTTGCATCATGTCTCAGATGAAGAACTGAAAGAAAATTTCGAAGCCACACTACTTCATGGCTTGCAATACTGGTTGTTATATACTATGCCTCTGATGTACTGAGTGCCACTGACGTTTTCTTCATGCTCAACCATGAGATCACATTGATCCCAAACTGAAGCAGCATCTGGAAGTACTCTTTCGATCCACTGCACTCCCTGCCTAGTCAAAGTCAGTATATCCCTGTAGCTTCACATCTCCATCTGAGGCATATCTCAGTCCATATCCACTTGTACCACGTAGGTATCTCAACATATGTTTTTTTGTCAACCAATGTACATGTCTAGGTTCAACCATGTACTGACTCAAGGCATTAACTACAAGACATATGTATGTCCTAGTGTTAAATGAGTACATCAAGGATCCAATCAATTGTTTGTACATCGTGGGATCCACCAAAGATGAAGATGAATCACTCGATATCTTCAGACTTATCGTCATGGGTGTGGAAATGGACTTGCAATCCATCATCTTGAATCTCTGCAGGATCTCAACAGTATGTTTTCCTTGTCTAAAGAAAATCTCATTTTATCTTTGCCACACCTCCAATCCCAATAAGTAATGAATCATACCTAGATCCTTCATCTTGAAATCTGAAATGAGCTCCCTCTTGCACCCAACTATGAGCTTCTCATCTCCTATCATAAATAAGTCATCCACATATAGGATCAATGGGATACCATCCCCAAGCTCATCAAATAACTGTTTGATCTGGCATATCATGCCCTGGGTGCCTGTTTAGGCCCGTACAAAGCCTTCTTCAATATCCAGACATGAGACTCCTTCTCATGTATCGCATGGCTTCTCTAAGTACACTTCTTCTAGATACTGGAGCAAGCGTCTCATCATAATCTTCTCCCTCTTACTGGGAGAATCCTCATGCCACAAATCAAGCTTTCTACATCTCTATGCTACCATCTGTAGCATGCTTGATCTTGTAGATCAACTTGGAAGTCACCATTGACTTCCCTTCTTGTCAAGGGACCAAGGAAAAGATCCATATCCCACTCTTTCTGACTGGATTCCTCCTTTGTCACTGAAACAAGGGAATCCTCCCAAGAGGTCTCATATTTCCTTGAATCCTTTGAAGCTTCCATCTAGCTTGCTATCTATTAGTCCTAGAAGACATCCCTCTCTCCCATATGAATCTAAGGAGGAATACTTTCTAATTGAAAGTCTCTGAGAAACTGACTCTCTCTGAGATCAGGCTCACTCTGAGTCTACATGCTCCCTCTAAGTCGGTACTTGGCTGGGCCTCCTGCCTCACCACTAGTGGATCCATCTTCTCCTCCTCATGATACGACTCATTAATGCCATATATTTTTGCACCCTGCAAAGTATCTACTTGGTCACTGCAATGATTCTAGGTAGGCCCTTCCGAGTCTATTGACTCTTCACAATGATCTGAAGAGTGATCAACTAAAATAGAGAGTTCTGTACAGTCATCTTCAGAGCCTTATGCTCCATGTTCCAGCTAAAAACCATCTAAATTGTTTACTCTTGCAACCATCAATATGGATCCCTCTCAGAGATATTACCTGTGACCTACTCGGAACAAGAAACAAGAACAACAAAATCTCCATGGTAACCTTCATGGAATTTATAAGATAACCTACCTAGAAAAAAGTCAACAACCAATAATATATTCTAGAGGAGATCAATTGATCTTGTAAACAAGTGCATTATTAATATGAGCATTCACCTAATGGTAGTTGTACCAACTATAATCAAATTTTTACTAAACTAGCAATAGTGATAGCAATAATATAAATTCGAAAGACTGTTATTCTAGTTACAATACTTACTTAAACTGCAGCAATATAAAAATATCAAACCTGATATGCAAACCTGGAGTTTAGTTGCTACTGTCCCACTTGAGTTGTCTTCTATAGTTTCCCCAGTCATGTGCTTGGAAGCACTATTGGATAAAGGACATACTCTTCATCCTTTGACTTCTTCTCTTCAGCATCTGCTACATGTTCATGGTGCTTCTTATGTACCATCTCCTTGCAGTTGTAGCATATAATATTTGACACATCCTCCATGTGGCATGGTTTCTTAGACTTCTTTGAGCTACCTTCTGAAAGCATCTACTTGATATGATCCAATAAATCATTATCTTTTAGAATGAAGAGAAATTTACGCTTCCATGATCTGAAGTTATCTGCTCCATTTAATCTATCTTCAACTCTCATGTTGGTTGATATTTTTCACTGGTAGAAACCCTAGCACTGAAAAACCTCAATTTTTCAAACTTCACCAAACTGCACATTGAGGTTTTCAGGGGGTACGCTAAGTTAGGTCACACTTCTCTATTAAGGAATTATTCCCAACATCCTTGGTATAGTGCTCAATGAGCTTGACAAAGTATTGCAACTACAAGGTGTTGTTGTAGCTCTGAAACCATGTTAGATTTTCCATATTTACAGAGAATTAATGTTACTAGTGGTCTTTTACTTCATTACCATTAATGTTAATATATATATATATATATATATGAGCAGTAGCAGCATAAAAAAGAGACAAAAATAACACAAGATATTTGTCATGGGAAAACCCAACAACCTTTCTTAGATATATTTTATTCACAAAGAAAATCCAAACAGATAAACCCTAGATCAAAGGCTATATCAACTAGAAATACCACCACAGTTGCAGCAACAACACTATACCAGGGTAGTGCACCTCCTCAAGGAGTAGCGCACAAGAGAGAGATACTAAAAGATTGAACAAGAAGAAACTAAGTCACTACAGCAACTGTGTCACCTTCTCCAAACTTGTGCCTTTATACTATGTAGCTGGGAGAGTGTGAGTGAGTGAACAAATGAGCTAAGGCGCCTCCTTATTTATAGTCTTCATGTCCTTCTATCTTGGCTGACTTCTCTTTTGGGAAGGTGTCTTTTATTCTTCTGGGCCAACTTCTCTTCTTGGGTATTTCAACATATGTCCAATGGATCTATTGCTTCCGTAATATTCTCCACATCTAAGAAAGGTCATCTAGGAGATAAATATCCTCCCACGGCTACCAAACATCAACACTCTGTGCGCTCACCCTCTAGTTTCTGGATTATAGGGTATCTCTTGGACATGCTTCTTAGTGTTGTGTTTTCTTGTGATTTGGGTGCCCTAGTGCGTGGCTTTGGCTCGAGAGAGGTCAATATACTAAAGTATCTATGTAAGTTGTGGTTGATTTGTGCTATGTGGGTTGTTTTATGTTCCACAATAAATCTTAAAATATAAACTTCATATATAAACTCAAATCATTCACCAAAATATTGAACACAAGAAATAGTCAAAACCCTTGAGGTAGGGTAACACCATATATTAATCCTCGTGGAAGGATAACACTCCTCAAGCAATCTTTTATTTTTACAATAACAATATACTTCACTGTGCTCCAATACGTTGTTTACACTTCTTTATATAGCATTCTCTCTCTCTCCTAGGAACATTCTAGAGAAGGAATATTCTAGTAGGTAGAATCTTCTAAAAAACATTCTCACCTTTATCGTGTTCACTATTACATGTACATGGTCATATATCTATTACTCCCCTTGGATACCTGCTTTCGGGGAAAATCCCTTACAGTAATGGGATATAATGCAACATACCAATGACCGTATAGAAACAAATTCCCAAAAATAACATGCAGCAAAGATATAATAACTTATTTCAAAAGAGATAACTAACTATTGGGCAGAAGAGAAAGATTGACTCACCTTGAATCCTATTGTTGATGTCATTCTTGATTGTCATAGTTTCTTCACTCTTTTCGAATAGCTCATCTGCAACTTGCAAGAACCTTAAATATGCAAGACTATACAGAGAGGTAGTTATATTGATAATTACATGTTAGTCTAATGAAATATAACAGTAAGATCTCAACAACTAGTGTTCTACGAAATATATATGAAAATATTACAAACAAAATGTTACAACTACAACATATTTTGAAGGAAAGAGTTTCTATTTGTATTCAATAGTTAAGGTGGTTACAAATTTATGCATGTCCTGCACAGTGTTTCCCCTTCGAGAGAGATCCTAAGTTCCTCCACCCTTTCTCCTAATAATGATAAGATCACATTGACTTCTGATCTATCACAACCCCAAAGAGAATATAAGGGGAAACTCTTAGCAAGTTAAGTTGATGATCAGAAAGAGTGGTTGGAAACAAGGGTTTCCAGGTCAAACCAACAACAAAAGGGATATATAAGGGTTTACAAACTTGGTGGGATTAGCCAAACATAAGTTTTCTTAATGTGTGCAAATAACCATTACTTGGCATTGCCTTTCACCTTGGACAAATGCTCCTTTTATGCGGTCTTTATTTGGTTTGATACAGTTGAGTATGGGTAAAAGGAGTTAGCCAACTAACCAAACCCGTAACTCAACATTTAATTAAGCATAAATTTATATTTTTAATCATTTCCTAACATGTACGCGATTGTCCCTTTAGTGGCCCACATGTACTTGAGTTCCATGATTGTGAGGGTGCATACATCTTCCAAAAAGAGGTTTTTTGGAAGGTCTCAAGGAGGTATGGGGAGAATTAGTTTGTAAATAGGATAGGGATTATTCTAACAAGCTTGTCAATGCTTCAAAGGTGGCAATTGATGTTATAATAGTACCTCCCTAGGTATACTACATTCCATCCCCCTTTGCATGTTTCGCCATACAATATGATCGGCTAAGCAATGTAGCCAACTGGTAGCAAGCACAAGCATCCATCCATCCTAATGGAAGATGAAAATGATGTCAAATTGTTGCCTTTTCATCCTGATTTTCATCATTATCGCTCCTCTGGTGCCATGGGATTGTTGTTATATCCTAATCTTGTCCTGCAATGTTGGTATTCCTTTAGACACCTCTTGATTTGGTTCCTTTCTGGTGCCATGCCAATCCATAAAAGTTGTGTCGATTCTCATGCCCCAGCCTTGATAACTATTGTTTCTCTATGTGGTGGGGATGGTGATATACAACAACTTTAGCAATCGGTTCCACCCTAATCTGCATGGATTCTTTATTGTGTCCTTCTTGGGGCTTTACTTCCAGTATTGTTGTAGACTCGGGCTCTGATTCAACTTTGGACTCGACAATAACTTATTTTCTTGACCCTATGGGCCCTTCTTTCTTACTAAGAGATACATCCTACAATTCAATTTTCTTTTTCTTGTACCAAAGTTTCACAAACTTATTTTCCAAATTAATATTAATTGTACCAATTGTGATCATCTAAGGATATCCAATAATAACATCCACAACATTCATATCAATGGAAAAAAAATTATAATGCAATACATATTTGTCCATGGTGAGCTTCAAATATTTAAAAAATTGAACATTTTCACCCTCAACCTGTGTGCTTTGCATATTTTTTTCTGAACTTGCAATCTATTAACCAACTGAGCATTGATAAAAATTTGTTGCCAACTAGGATTAATAGAAACAATGACATTTTCTTTGTGAATACAACCATGAACCTGTAATATAGAGTTTCCATGTAAACCCTTGGTGTTTTCTTTATCCTTACACTTTATATGAGACCATTTATCTAAAATTAATTTTTCAAGTGCTTCTTCTGAAAGTGACATCCACTCCCAAAAGTCAAATAATTGTCACCATATGTGAGCATATTCTTTGAAACGAAGGTGTAGACAAAATTTCCACTTCTCTTTCCATTCACTTGTGGGACTTTAGAAAGTATTCAATGCTAGGACCATCATTTTTTCCAATAAAATACATTTTGCTCGAAAGAAATCTTCAACAAAAACTAGGGTTTAAAAATAACTTAAAGTGCAATTTGCGCAACTTTTTCTAGAAAAAAAAAAAAAAAAACCTGAAAAGTTGTTGAATTTAAAATGTTGATAAATTTACTTCCCAAACTCCATTTCACCCAATTTTTCTTTTGAAATTGGGTATTTTTCCAAGAGGAATTCAAATATATAATTTGTTTCTACAAAGTCTATACAAAAAGTTTCATAATTGAGTTTGAAGTGCTCTGCCCCCTTTTTTCCCTTGAAAAAATATGCAAAAAGAACCAAAACATTCTTCCTTTCTTTGGGCGAAGAAAAAGATCTGATACCAAATCTTATGTTCCACAATAAATCTGAAAATATAAATTTAGAAATAAACTCAAATCATTCACCAAAATATTAAACACAAGAAATAGTCAAAATGTAGTATACCTAGGGAGGTAATATTCGGGGGTACCTAGGGAGGTACCCAATGGGAGTAATAATAGATATATGACAATGTAATGTAATAGTGTGAATATAATAAAGGTGAGAAGGCTTTCTAGAACCTACTAGAATATTCCTTATCACCTTTATTATGTTCACACTATTACATTACATTGTTATATATCTATTATTACTCTCATTGGGTACCTCCCTAGGTACTCCACAGTATTACCTCCCTAGGTATACTACACAAAAAACTTGAGGTAAGGTAACACCATATATTAATCCTTATGGAAGGATAACACTCCTCAAGCAATTATGATCTGGATTTTATGAGCAGAACGAAATGACTACAGATTATTAAAAGGTGCTTAACACAAAATAACAGAGATACAGTAAAATTGGTTTTCTATTTAGTAAGGAAATAAGTTGAAACTATAAAATGCAGCGGAAAACAAGCTTGTTGGAATGGTGGTAGCTTATCTTAGAGAAAAGATGTGACAGTTGCGCTCATTCGCAAGAAGATAATTACAATGAGGCTCTGAAGGCCTTTTTACAATAAACAGGAATTTCAAAAACCCTATACATCCAAAAACCTAACCCTAGGAGATGAAACGCCAAAAGTCATGTGGACCCCGTTTGGGTAAGTTAGTACATCCACTTCCCGAGGTCGTAACTTTTGCATACGATCTTCGTTTTAGGCGCACGATAGATCATTGGAAAGGTATTGTTGAGGAGATTCATTTAGGGGGCTCAATTAGAGCCTTTAGTTCTCATTGAGAACCTCGATCCCGAAAAATCTTCATTTAGGCCCTCAAAATGGCCTTGGAAGTTAAAAACTGCTAAAAATAGTAAATTACCAAAATTGCTAGAAAATTGTTTTGAGCCAATTGGAAAAGGTGGGTGGCCACCGATATCCACCTGGATTAATCCTCCCTCCTTAGGAAGCAATGGTCTCCATTGCATTGAGTTCCCCCATCATATGAGGAAATTTATGTTGAATTTGGCCCCAGGTGAGCCACTTGCCTTGGTGCAAGAGCTGCCCTACTTTGACAACTCGATAAAGTTGGATCCTTTGTTGTCGAGTGCCCTTGATCTGTGTGTCCACAATCTAATCATTGGATTATTGTTGTATGCAATCGAGGTTGATCTCTGTTGGTGTCAATTGTTCTGCTACTTCTGAGGTGTCCAATAATGGTGGGAAATAAGGGCGAAGGAGATCCACGTTGAACATTGGGTGCAAGCCAAGGAGGAATGTTGAGGAGGAATGGTGATGGTGTATGGCCCATAATGGAGTGGGCGATGCTTCCAATGGGGTCCTGTAAGGTGTTCTTTCTACAAGTGTAACCAAACTTTGTCGCCCACCTGAAACTTAGGTGGCACCCGATGTTGATCATGGAGATGCTTGTACTTGTCATTGGACTTCTGTAGGATATCCTGAACCTGTTGGCGGATGTGTTGGATCCACTCAATGAACCGAGTGGCTTTGTCAGCTTCATTTGGAGCAGGAGATGAGTCGGTCGAGGTGACCGCAAGGGGAATTGCAACATCTATGGGACCCAATGGTTGGAATCCCAACCCCACCTGAAAGGGGTTGTTGCCGGTTGAGCTATGCAGGGCTCGGATGTAGCTATGTTGGGCATAGGGAATGCTCTCATCCCATGTGCGAGGGTGCTTGGATTTATACATGCGAAGGATATGCACAATCATTCCATTTATGACCTCGTTTTGTCCATCTGTCTGGGAGTGGAAGGCCGTGGATTTGGTGAGCTTGGTGTCTAGCAGTGACCAGAGGCTTGACCAGAATGTGCTAAGAAATCGGTTGTCCCGATCTGAGACAATGGTTTGTGGGATTCAAAAATGTACCCAGACTCATTCAAAGAAGATCTTGGCAGTGGCCTCTGCTGTGATGCTCTTCTTGCAGGCAACCAAAATCGCCATATCAGAAAAGCGATCAACAACCACAAAAACACACTCATTTCCCCGCTTGGTGGACGGGAGGTCTGACATGTAGTCCATTGAGATGGATTCTCATGGCATGTCAAGAGTAGGGAGAGGGGTGTACAAGCCCCGTTTCTTAGTGGTCGGTTTGGCAATAACACGGGCAGTGCAGGACCTGATATACTTGTTGACGTCCTGTCGAAGTTTTGGCCAGTAGAAATGTTTTTGTAGCATCACCACAGTCATTTCGACACTGAAGTGTCCTGCCACCTGAGTATAGTGGGATTCCAAGATCATCTTCTCTCGCTCGCTTGATGGAACACAAATATGGCCCAAATGACACAACAACCCATCCTAAAGATGGAAATTATCGACAACTGAGTTTGCACCCAACATTTGGTAGGTGGTGGCGAAGTTCAGGTCTGTCTCATAGAGTTGGGGCCATCGAGAGGTCTCATGGCCGCACGAGTCTAGCACCATGGTGAGTGCCGTGACTGGCGGTCTGCTGAGGCAATCAGCAATTCGGTTGGTGCTTCAGGTTTTATACTTAATGTTGAGGTGTAATTGTTGCAATTATGTGGACCACTTTTGATGGCGGTCATTCTGCAATTTTCCTTGTGTCTGCATGAACTGCATTGGCTTATGATCAGTGTGGATGACTATCTCCTTCCCAAGAATGTAATGTCTCCACTGGTAGCAAGCTTGCACAATGGATTAAATTTATTTGTCGTAAGTAGGGTACTTATCGACAGCATATGACAGTGTCTCACTATGATAGGCCACGAGGTGGCCGTGCTGAGTGAGAACGATGGCCACCACATAGTCTAAAGAATTTGTCTCGATCTCAAAGGGTTGTTGCAGGTATGGTAGTGAAAGTACTGGGGATGAGCACAAGTGTTGCTTCAAATCATTGAACGCTTGTTGTTGGGACCAACCCCACACATTTTTTTCCTTACCACCACCCCTGGTTATTTGGCTGAGGGCCCATGCAATATGGGAGAATCCCAACATGAACCTGCGGTAGAAATTGGTAAGGCCTAAGAAGCTCTGAAGCTCAGTGAGTGTGGTTGGGGCTAGCCAGTCATGGATGACTTGGATCTTGGCTAGATCCACATGTACGCCATGCTGATCAATGATGTAGCCTAGGTAATGGACATTGTCCATGCCGAAGGAACATTTTTCCAAGTTGGTGTATAGCTTGTGTTGTCGCAGGGTGTGCAGAACCTGCTAAATATGCTGCAAGTGTTCATCTCAAGTCTTGTTGTAAATGAGAAAGTCATCCAGATACACCACTACAAAAGTATTGGTGAATGGTCACAGACTATCTTCCATCATCCTCATGAAAGTGGCTGGAGCATTTGTCAAACCAAAGGGCATGACCAACCATTCAAAAAAGCCTTCCTTTGACTTGAAGGTGGTATTCCATACATCTGTTTGTTCTATCGAGACCTAGTGGTAGCCAGACTTCAAATCAATCTTACTAAATTATTTGTCCCCTGTGAGTTGATCAAGGAGATCGTCAATTCGGGGAATCGGGTATCGATTTCTTACTGTGATTTTATTCACAGCCCGGTAATCAATGCAGAGTCGCCAGGTTCCATCTTTATTTTGTACCAGCACGATTGGGCTCCCGCAAGGTGATGAGATGGGATGGTTGTGCCCCTTGTGGAGTAGTTCTTGGATCTGTCACTTGATCTCCTCATTCTCTAACAGAGAGCGGCGATAGACTGGCCCATTAGGCAGTGGTGCACCGGGGGTCAAATCGATGGGGTGCTTAACCTGGTAGTGCAGAGGTACCCTGGTAGGTGAGGAGAAGATATCCGAATATTCTTCCACAAACTTATCTACTTACTTTTGTGGTGTGGAGAGGTCAGCCGCAGAGACCCTGGATGTGTTTGTGATCTTTCGCTCATTCTGAGAGCGAATCACAAAGAAGACAAACTTCCCTGTTTGAGAGATGACCTTCCTACATTTCTTAGCAGAGATCAATGAAATAGCACTGGGTGGGACTGCCTCAGGTATCCTGTACAATTTCATGTTCAAAGTAATAATAACACTACGAGGCCTAGACTCATATACAGCATGATGTTTCCATAAATAAGGTTGGACCAAAATAGCATCACAAACTTCGAGAGGATCAACATCACACAATACCTCATCTTTGAAGGGCTTGATGTCGTACGACAGTCGACACTGTTGGATGACACGAAGATCGCTTCCTTGGCGGAGCCATCCAATGGTGTAGGGTTGTGGGTGCGGCGTTGTCGGCAGAGCCAGCCGCTTGATGACCTTTACTGAGATGAGGTTATTTTGGCTACCTCTATCAATAATGAAGTGCAACAGGGTGCCTTTTACCCACATCTTTGAATGGAAGAGGTGTTCTCCTTCTTCTGGCTCATATGGTTCACTAAGTTGAATCTTGGTGGTAGCAACGGTGGCACTGGGTGTCACGTCAATGATCTATCTTCCCCTTTCTGGTTCTGACTCAGAGTCAGAACCTGCATCTGATTCAGAGGATTTCACTTCGGCCACCAGTGACTGCTTTGAGTGGCAGTCAGCAGTGTTATGCCAAGGGCTCTTATGGAAGTCGCACCACTTCCCAGTATCTTTCTTTCTCTTTTCGGTGTCCTTCTTTTCTTGTGGCTTGGATTGGTTGTCCTGATACTATCCATATTTTCTCTATCCTTTGTTCTGTGGTTTGGGGCCTCCCTTTCCGGGCTTTTGCTGTGAGGGGTTTCCAGGCCCAAATTGTCGTGTCTTTTGTTTGAGCTTCTGCTTGATTTTGACAGCATATCGGTAAGCCGCGCCTATGGATGAGATGTCCAGAAATTAAATTTCAGTCTGGATGTATTTATGCAGAGCACTGCGATACTTGAGCACCAGATGTATGGAAGATACCCAGAGTCTGAATCTTTGATACCCAACTTGGTGCACAAGGTATGGAAGATATTTGTGAAATCTGGCACTGCTTGGTCTCTTTCTTGCTGCAGTGTGGTCCATTTGGTATACAAGTCATCATAACTTCCGACAGTGCAGTATTATTCCTTAATAGCATCCTTGAAGGATTCCCAAGTGGTAGTGACTATAAATAATAAGTTCCTTTGTTTCCTTTTGCTCACAGAAAGTTTCCCACCAATCTTTGACATGGGGAACGACTTTGAGGAGTGCAAAAGTAATCTTTTCTCTATTCGAAAATGTATGGACAGAAAAATACCCTTCTATTAGATTCAACCCCTTGTCTACAACATCTGTGTCTATTTGAACTTCAAATATAGGAATATCAAAGTTTATTTGTACCTTGAAGGGGGCAGCGCCTCCGCTCGAAGAAGATGTGTCACATGTTGGTAGTTGTCGAAGGACTTGCACGAAACTATCCATCATCTCGTTCCTCTGTTGCGTGAGGGCTTCCTCAAGCAATATTTTAAAAGGATCTCATGTCTCGTCATCTTTATTTTCTCTTGCCATGAGAGTTTGCTTGGGCGTGTGAGATATTTTTCCCTCAATAGAAACAAGCTCGAGACCCAACTCTTTGTACTCCGACCTCGTTGGGGACATGCATTGAGACAAGGAGAAGACCTCTCTGATACCACTGATCCATATTTTATGAGCATAACGAAATGACTACATATTATTAGCAGGTGCTTAACACAAAATAATAGAGATACAGTAAAATTGGTTTTCTATTCAATAAGGAAATAAGTTGAAACTGTAAAATGCAGCGGAAAACAAGCTTGTTGGAATGGTGGTGGCTTATCTCTGAGAAGAGATGTGATGGGTACGCTCATTCGTAAGAAGATGATTACAATGAGACTCTGAAGGAATTTTTACAATAAACAGGAATGTCAAAAACCCTATAAATCCAAAAACCTAACCCTAGGAGATGAAGCACCAAAATTCATGTGGGCCCTGTTTGGTTAAGTTAGTACATCAACTTCTTGGGGTCGTAACTTTTGCATACAATCTTCGTTTTAGGCGCATGATAGCTCGTTCGAAAGGTATCGTCAAGGATATTCATTTAGGTGGCTCAATTAGAGCCTTTAGTTATTATTGAGAACCTCGATCCCAAAAAACCTTCATTTAGGCCCTCAAAATTGCCTCGGAAGTTAAAAACTGCTAAAAATAGTAAATTACCAAAATTGCCAGAAAATTGTTTTGAGCTAGTAAGAAAAGGTGGGTGGCCACCGATATCCACCTGGATCAAATTATTTCTTGTTACAATATACTTCACTATGCTCCAATTCATTGTTTACACTTCTTTATATAGCATTATCCCTCTCTCCTAGGAACATTCTAGAGAAGGAATATTCTAGTAGGTGGAATCTTCTAGAAATCCTTCTCACCTTTATTGTGTTCACACTATTACATGTACATGGTAATATATCTATTATTACACTTAGGTACTTCCCTAGGTACCCCACATTACCTCCCTAAGTATATTATAGGTTGCAACTAGTTTATGATAGTGTTGGCTTCACTTTTGGCTAGGGTTTGTGCTCACCTAACGATCGAGCCTGTAGTAGGGATTAAACCTTGCATGTGTCCATAATAGTGATCAAAATTCATAGTCACCTTTGACATGAACATTGGAGGGTGTGGCACGACTTGGGGATCTCAACCACTGGATTGTTTTTGGTATCAATAACTATGTGGAATGTGATTTCCTCTTGTGGTGACTGAAAGTTGTATCCCATCTAGGGTTTACTATTGCTTCATGGTACATTTAGGATCATGGTGTGATTTGGTTGTTAGATCAACTATTTCTCCTCCTCATTTAGCCCTTGGGATGTTAGCGTCGACTTACTTTAGGTAGGTGCATGTTTCTAAGGTTTTTGGTTTTTGTGATGTAGCCTCAAGAGTGTCCCTTCCTTGTACACTTTATCAACAGCGCTTGGGAGACTGTTGATCTTCTAGTTCATGATACTCCCTTGCATGGTGCCAATGATTCTAAAGTAAAAATATCTAGTTTGTAATGATATCATCAAAGCTATGATAATTGTTACTTGTTCTAGGTGCTAGGTTTTGTCTACATACTTGTGTTTGTGGATGTATGTTTTGTGACACACCTTTTTTATAAAAACAGTTTTTCATAAAATTTAAAGAAATCATTAAAAATTACATGGAAGCAATGATTGCACCAATGGAAGGTGTCTGTCTATCAAATATGAACATATGAAGCATGGTACTCAAGCAAGAAGTAGTAATATTTCATGAGATGTTATACTATTCCATGAGACTATTGTTTACCTCAATGGTATTATCATATTTGTTTATCTAAATTATTTTGTTGTTATCATGTCTATAGATAGGCTTTTGGGGACTTGCCTTCCTAGCAATTCTTCTTTTTGCTTAGAATTGTGGATTATAATGCCTCTCATTTCCTTGTTCTTTTAGTCAACTTCTTATTGGTTTTTCACTAAATATTTAGATTTACATATTCCCGTGGAAAAAAGGGGAGTTGTCATTCAATATTGTCTAGTTAGCATTTGTTCACTAAATATTTAGATTTACATATTCCCGTGGAAAAAAACGGAGTTGTCATTCAATATTGTCTAGTTAGCATTTGTGCAAATGTAGGTAGTCTTGCTAGCTCATGGAAATCAAACGCATGTTGCAATAACATTTTTTTCCAAAATCCTTAGGGTTTTAGAAACTTATAATACTAAAATTTCTTTGATTCGTTGGAAGATATGGTTTTTGGAACATCATTTGTGTTGAATAAGTGTTAAAACAAGTCTTTGGCTGCCACAATAATATGTCTAGCCCAAATCCCTAGAGTTTTATAAAATATTGTTTCCAGTAGTCCTTTGGTGTACTACTGGATCCTTTCATTGTGCACTTCAAAGTATGTCATATATTAGTAATTACCCTTAATAGTGCAAAGGTACATAATTGAAAACATAATTTGATATAATGAATTAAGCATTTTGTTGAGCTATCATAAGTAATTCAATATCATGAAATAAACAAAGGGTATCTTTAATAAGAACATATCTTATACCTAGAATGTGAAGGTTATTAAGGATATGGTACAGAAAGCAAAAAATTATAATCATGAAGGAAAAATAATCAAGTAAAAATGCATTCCCTATAAGGGTGGTATTGATTTATAATTCGTCACCTATTACAAGAGCTCACAAAAAATTGTGAAGACTATAACTTATTTAAAATTTATATATAACTATAATAGGTGGAGTTCCCTAGGAAAAAGCACTAAAATTATTTGGCATTTACCTTCTTAGCATTATGACATGACATTGTTATGGATTGTCGTCATTGAGCATGGTATCAAAGAAGTTATTTTATTTATTGGAGATTAGTTTGGCTTGGTATTTATGGAGTTATGATCCTTTGTTTTTACATGGTTATATGCTCATTGTACTCAATAGTATTGAAAGTTTAAGATATTGTAATTC
>ML817801.1:143421-168205 GCA_009831015.1 Picea engelmannii | reverse complement strand
AAGCATATTGATGTTCAGTATCACTTTGTGAGAGACATGGTTGAGGAAAAGAAGGTGTTGCTGGAAAAGGTTGACACTTTGAAGAATGATGCAGATTCATTGACAAAGTCTGTGAGCACAGAAAAGTTCTCTTGGTGTAGAGTTACAATGGGCATTGCTGCCCTGGATTGTTGACTGTATAATCCCCTGGACCCCTGGATGCAAAGAAAACAACAAGTGGGAGAATGTTGGGTATGTGTTATATTATTTGCATGTGTGTGTGTGTGGGTGCGTCAGATACAACAACTGCGTCTGATGATCCCTTCACCTAGAGCTCTGCTGTGTGCATCGGGCGCTTTCCTAGGGGAGTCCCAGGAGGGGCAGGTATGCCCCCCCTTGATTATGTGTAGTGTTCGGGCTTGGCGGTAGCCTGGGGACGATGGGGTTCGGGGCAGCGCCCCGAAATTTTTTTTGGGGCGGTTTTTGCTATTTTTAGCTGATTTGTAAATTAATCCCAGATTAAGGGATTAGGGTTTTGGTATCTACGGAATACCTAAAAGCATTGTATATATTGTATGGCGAATGGTGAAATTTGATATAATGAAAATAAGAAAGGTTTTCCCGGTTGAGGGTTTCTGGTAAAAATCTCTGTGTACTTTGTGTATGAGCCATTGATTAATTTCTGTATTGCTTAAGAATCTATATGCATTGCTTTACTTCGCAGGTTTAAAACTTACATATGGGACCCAATGGTTGGAATCCCAACCCTACCTGAAAGGGGTTGTTGTCGGTTGAGCTATGCATGGCTCGGATGTAGCTATGTTGGACATAGGGAATGCTCTCATCCCATGTGCGAGGGTTCTTGGATTTATACATGCGAAGGATATGCACAATCATTCCATTTACAACCTCGGTTTGGCCATCTATCTGGGGGTGGAAGGCCATGGATTTGGTGAGTTTGGTGTCCAGTAGTGACTAGAGGCTCGACTAGAATGTGCTGAGAAATTGGTTGTCCCGATATGAGACAATGGTTTGTGGGATTCCAAAATATACCCAAACTCATTCAAAGAAGATCTTGGGAGTGGCCTCTACTGTGATGCTCTTCTTGCAGGCAACCAGAATCACCATATTAGAAAAGCGATCAACAACCATAAAAACGCAATCATTTCCCCACTTGGTGGACGGGAGGACCGACATGTAGTCCATTGAGATGGATTCCCATGGCCTGTCAAGAGTAGGGAGAGCAGTGTACAAGCCCTGTTTCTTAGTGGTCAATTTGGCAATAGCACAGGTAATGCAGGACCTGATATACTTGCTGACATCCTGTCGAAGTTTCGGCCAGTAGAAATGTTTTTGTAGCATCACCACTGTCATTTCGATGCTGAAGTGTCCTGCCACCCGAGTATAGTGGGATTCCAAGATCATCTTCGCTCGCTCACTTGATGGAACACAAATATGGCCCAAACAACACAACAACCCATCCTAAAGATGGAAATTATCGACAACTACGTTTGCACCCAACATTTGGTAGCTGGTGGCGAAGTTTGGGTCTGTCTCATAGAGTTGGGGCCATCGAGAGGTGTCATGGCCGCAAGAGTCTAGCACCGTGGTGAGTGCTATGATTGGCGGTCTACTGAGGCAATCAACGATGCGGTTGGTGCTTCATGTTTTATACTTGATGTTGATGTGGAATTGCTGCAAGTATGTGGACCACTTTTGATGGCGGTCATTCTGCAATTTTCCTTGTGTCTGCATGAACTGGCACTGGCTTATGATCAGTGTGGATGACTGTCTCCTTCCCAAGAATGTAATGTCTCCACTAGTGGCAGGCTTGCACAATGGAGTACATTTCTTCGTCGTAAGTAGGGTACTTATGGACAACATCCGATAGTGTCTCACTATGATAGGCCACGGGGTGGCCGTGCTGAGTGAGAACGATGCCCACAACATAGTTTGAATCATTTGTCTCGATCTCAAAGGGTTGTTGCAGGTATGGTAGTGAAAGTATTGGTGATGAGCACAAGTGTTTCTTCAAATCATTGAACGCGTTTTGTTGGGACTAACCCCACGCAAATTTTTCCTTACCACCACCCCTGGTTATTTGGCTGAGGGCCCATGCAATATGGGAGAATCCAACACGAACCTGCGGTAGAAATTGGTAAGGCCTAAGAAGCTCCAAAGCTCAATGAGTGTGGTTGGGGCTGGCTAGTCATGGATGACTTGGATCTTGGCTGGATCCACATGTATGCCATGTTTATCAACAATGTAGCCCAGGTAATGGACCTTGTCCATGCCGAAGGAACATTTTTCCAAGTTGGCGTATAGCTTGTGCTTTCGCAGGGTGTGCAGAACCTGCTAAATATGCTGCAAGTGTTTGGCCCAAGTCTTGTTTTAAATGATAATGTAATTTAGATACACCACTACAAAAGTATTGGTGAATGGTTGCAAGATATCTTCCATCATCCTCATGAAAGTAGCTGGAGCATTTGTCAAACCAAAGGGCATGGCCAACCATTCAAAAAGGCCTTCCTTTGACTTGAAGGTGGTCTTCCATACATCTATTTGTTCTATCGGGACCTGGTGGTAGCCAGACTTCAAATCAATCTTACTGAAGTATTTTTCCCTCGTGATTTGATCAAGGAGGTCGTCGATTCAGGGAATCAGGTACCGATTTCTTACTGTGATTTTATTCAAAGCCTGATAATCAATGCAGAGTCGCCAGGTTCCATCTTTCTTCTGTACCAGCATGATTGGGCTCCCGCAAGGTGATGAGATGGGACGGATGTGCCCCATTGTGGAGAAGTTCTTGAATATGTTGCTTGATCTCCTCATTCTCTAACAGAGAGCGACGATAGACTCGCCCATTGGGCAGCGGTGCACCGGGGGTCAGATCGAAGGGGTGATTGACTTGGCAGTGCAGAGGTACCCCGGTAGGTGAGGAGAAGATATATGAATATTCTTCCACAAACTTATCTACTTACTTCTATGGTGTGGAGAGGTCGTCCGCAGAGACCCTGGATGTGTTTGTGATATTTCGCTCATTCTGAGAGTGAATCACGAAGAAGACAAACTTCCCCGTCTGAAAGATGACCTTTCTGCATTTCTTAGAAGAGATCAATGAAATAGCACTGGGTGGGACTGCCTCGGGTATCCTGTACAATTTCATGTTCAAAGTAATAATAACACTACGAGGCCTAGACTCATATACAACATGACGTTTCCAAAAATAAGGTTGGACCAAAATAACATCACAAACTTCGAGAGGATCAACATCACACAATACCTCGTCTTTGAAGAGCTTGAAGTCGTACGACAGTCGACACTGTTGGATGACGCGAAGTTTGCTTCCTTGGCGGAGCCATCCAATGGTGTAGGGTTGTGGGTGCGGCGTTGTCAGCAGGGCCAGCTTCTTGATGACCTCTGCTGAGATGAGGTTATTTTGGATACCTCAAAAATGAAGTGCAGCAGGGTGCCTTTTACCCAGATATTTGAATGGAAGAGGCGCTCTCCTTCCTTTGGCTCATCTGGTTCACCAGGTTGAAGCTTGGTGGTAGCAACGGTTGCACTGGGTGTCACGTCAATGATCTGTCTTCCCCTTTCTGGTTCTGACTTAGAGTCAGAACCCGTATCTGTTTCAGAGGATTTCACTTTAGCCACCAGTGACTGCTTTGAGTGGAAGTCAGCAGTGTTATGCCAAGGGCTCTTATGGAAGTCGCACCACTTCTCGGTATCTTTCTTTCTCTTTTTGGTGTCCTTCTTTGCTTGTGGCTTGGACTGGTTGTCCTGATACTACCCATATTTTCTCTATCCTTTGTTCTATGGGTTGGGGTCTCCCTTTCTGGGCTTTTGCTGTGTGGGGTTTCCAAGCCCAAATTGTCGCATCTTTTGTTTGAGCTTCTGCTCGATTTTGACGACATATCTGTAGGTCGCGCCCAAGGATGAGATTTCCATAAATTCAATTTTGGTCTGGATGTATCTATGCAGAGCACCACGATACTTGAGCACCAGATGTCGCTCTGAATCTTTGATACCCAACTTGGTGCGCAAGGTATGGAAGATATTTGTGAAATATGGCACTGCTTGGTCTCTTTCTTGCCGCTATGTGGTCCATTTGGTATACAAGTCGTCATAACTTCTAACAGGGTAGTATTGTTCCTTAATAGAATCCCTAAAGGATTCCCAAGTGGTAGTGACTATAAATAATGAGGGTTCATTTGTTTCCTTTTGCTCACAGAAAGTTTCCCACCAATCTTTGACATGGGGAACGACTTTGAGGAGCGCAAAAGTAATCTTTTCTCTATTCGAAAATTTATGGATAGAAAAATACCCTTCTAGTAGATTCAACCACTTGTCTACAACATCTGTGTCTATATGAACTTCAAATATAGGAATATCGAAGTTTATTTGTACCTTGAAGGGGGGGGCACCTCCGCTCAAAGAAGATGTGTCGCATGTTGGTAGCCGCCGAAGGATTTGTGCCAAACTATCCATCATCTCATTCCTCTGTTGCGTGAGGGATTACTCAAGCAATATTTTAAAAGGATCTCATGTCCCGTCATCTTTCTTTTCTCCTACCATGAGAGTTCGCTTGGGTGTGCGAGAGATTTTTCCCTCAATAGAAACAACCTCAAGACCCAACTCTTTGTACTCTGACCTCGTTGGGGACATGCATTGAGACAAGGAGAAGACCGCTCTGATACCACTGATCCAGAGTTTATGAGCATAAAAAAATGAATACAGATTATTAATAGGTGCTTAACAAAAAATAATAGAGATACAGTAAAATTGGTTTTCTATTCAATAAGGAAATAAGATGAAACTGTAAAATGCAGTGGAAAACAAGCTTGTTGGAATGGTGGTGGCTTATCTCTAAGAAGAGATGTGACGGGTGCACTGATTCGCAAGAAGATGATTACAATGAGACTCTGAAGGCATTTTTACAATAAACAGGAATGTCAAAAACCCAATAAATCCAAAAACCTAACCTTAGGAGATGAAGCACCAAAAGTCATGTGGGCCCCGTTTGGTTAAGTTAGTACATCAACTTCCTAGGGTCGTAACTTTTGCATACGATCTTCGTTTTAGGCGCACGATAGCTCGTTAGAAATGTATCATCGAGGATATTCATTTAGGTGGCTCAATCTGAGCCTTTGGCTATCATTGAGAACCTCGATCTTGAAAAACCTTCATTTAGGCCCTCAAAATGGCCTCGGAAGTTGAAAATTGCTAAAAATAGAAAATTACTAAAATTGCCAGAAAATTGTTTTGAGCCAGTAAGAAAAGGTGGGTGGCCATCGATATCCACCTAGATCAAATTATTTCTTGTTACAATATACTTCACTATGCTCCAATTCATTGTTTACACTTCTTTATATAGCATTAGCTCTCTCTCCTAGGAACATTCTAGAGAAGGAATATTCGAGTAGGTGGAATCTTCTAGAAATCCTTCTCACCTTTATTGTGTTCACACTATTACATGTACATGGTAATATATCTATTATTACCCTTAGGTACTTCCCTAGGTACCCCACATTACCTCCCTAAGTATATTATAGGTTGCAACTAGTTTATGATAGTGTTGGCTTCACTTTTGGCTAGGGTTTGTGCTCACCTAACGACGGAGCCTGTAGTAGGGATTCAACCTTGCATGTGTCCATAATTGTGATCAAAATTCATAGTCACCTTTGACATGAACATTGGAGGGTGTGGCACGACTTGGGGATCTCAACCACTGGATTTGTTTTGGGATCAATAACTATTGTGGAATGTGATTTCCTCTTGTGGTGCCTGAAAGTTGTATCCTGTCTAGGGTTTACTATTGCTTCATGGTACATTTAGGATCATGGTGTGGCTTGGTTGTTAGATCAACTATTTCTCCTCCTCATTTATCCCTTGGGATGTTAGCGTCGACTTACTTTAGGTAGGTGTGTGTTTCTAAGGTTTTTGGTTTTTGTGATGTAGCCTCAAGAGTGTCTCTTCCTTGTACACTTTATCAACAACTCTTGGGAGACTGTTGATCTTCTAGTTCATGATACTCCCTTGCATGGTGCCAATGATTCTAAAGTAAAAATCTCTAGTTTGTAATGATATCATCAAAGTTGTGATGATTGTTACTTGTTCTAGGTGCTAGGTTTTGTCTACATGCTTGTGCTTGTGGATGTATGTTTTGTGACACACCTTTTTTATAAAAACATATTTTCATAAAATTTAAAGAAATCATTAAAAAATACATGGAAGCAATGATTGCACCAGTGGAAGGTGTATGCCTATCAAATATGAACATATGAAGCATGGTACTCAAGCAAGAAGTAGTAATATTTCATGAGATGTTATATTATTCCATGAGACTATTGTTTACCTCAATGGTATTATCATATTTGTTTATCTAAATTATTTTGTTGCTATCATGTCTATAGATAGGCTTTTGGGGACTTGCCTTCCTAGAAATTCTTCTTTTTGCTTAGAATTGTGTATTATAATTCCTCTAATGCTTATAATGCCTCTCATTTCCTTGTTCTTTTAGTCAACTTCTTATTGGTTTTTTACTAAATATTCAGATTTACATATTCCCATGGAAAAAAAGGGAGTTGTCATTCAATATTGTCTAGTTAGCATTTGTGCAAATGTAGGTAGTCTTGCTAGCTCATGGAAATCAGACGCATGTTGCAATAACATTTTTTTCCAAAATCCTTAGGGTTTTAGAAACTTATAATACTAGAATTTCTTTGATTCGTTGGAAGATATGGTTTTTGGAACATCATTTGTGTTGAATATGTGTTAAAACAAGTCTTTGGCTGCCACAATAATATGTCTAGCCCAAATCCCTAGGGTTTTATAAAATATTGTTTCCAATAGTCCTTTGATAGCTTTGAAAATGTGGCCTCCAGAACAATACTTATGTTGAATAAGCATGAAAATAATCCTTTCAACACTATCATTATTTAGACTTTGGATGCCCATGCTTTCTTTGTTGTGAGAATTTAATCCTTCTTTGTGGATTTAGATTAATAGTTTCACTATTAAAAAAATGGACTTGTTCTTCAATTTTTTTGTGTGGCTTGCATCCTTTTGGGTATGGATAATACTAATGAATTATAGGAGCAATGAGAATTTTCTTGCAATTATAGGTGTTGTAATTATTGGTGTATCCAATTATAGCAGTTCTTTGGTGCTTTGGAAAATATAACATTCAGAACAATAGTTTTCTTAAATAACTTTAGAGACTCCATATATAGCACTTGGTATTTAGACGTCCTTGTTTACTTTTGTCATTGTATTGGTAGGTGATTTGTAGTATTATTTTATTGTTTTTTTGTGAATTTAGATTACCATTTTCACTATTAAAAATATGGACTTCTCCTTTAATTATTTTGTTGATACCATGTCTATAGATAGGCTTTTGGGACTTACCTTACTAGTAATTCTTCTTTCTATTTATAATCTTGGATTATAATTCCTTTAGTGATTTATTTAAATAGTTATGATTTGAAGTTTTGTCATGCCCCATATTATTATTATTATTAAATATAAATAATAATAATAATAATAATATCAGGAATATATTAATTCTCTTAAAACAGTCATAATAAATACTTATTGGAATAAATAATAATGAAGAAGTATATAATAATTATCCCAAAGGGGTCATAATAAGTATTTATTATGGATATTAGGGTAATTAAAGAGAATGGTAAAATAAGAAATTGTAAGTAATGGAGAAACCCTAAAGTATAATAAATAATTAAATAATGGACCATAGGAATTGGGTTCTTTACCATGGATGGACTCTATATAAAGAGGGAAAAGGATGACAAAAGGACATATCCCTTTGGTACATATCTCTTGACCAAAGCTATAGAGAGGGTAAGGATAAGGATTCACTGGCATGGTAGTACATTGAAGGCTTGGGGGCGACCCACTACTAAATATTAGAGTAGCAAGGTCTACGATTGGTGGAGAGTCGTCCCCCACTTTATGTTGTGGTTTTCCATGCCAAGGATCAGTATATGGTTGTGTTTATGAAGTCATCGAGTTGTAGTTAAGTTGGGTTCTTCAATACAGGTAAGTTCCTCACCCTTGTGAGTTGATTATAATTTTATTAGGGTTTCCTTGATTACAAATTATTGGTTATTATACTGAATAATTTATGGATTTATCTTGGATGTTATGTGATTTCATTCCTATGTTTATAAAAAAGGTTATGTCTTGATAAAGATGTGTTGAGATGATTATCATATTCATAATGACATGTTATGATGTTAGGATAACATGTGGTTCCCTTTACTATATTCAACAATACATGTTGAGGTTGTGATTTTATGATAATATCTCTTGATATGATGACATTATGTAATTGCACGAAATTCTCTTATGACAAGATTTTTATGATGTCATGATGTGATGGCATGTGGTACTTACATGCATATTTACAATGAGATGTTTATGATGGCATGTATGAGATTGTGTTAATGACAATGATGGTGTATTCTCATGATGACATGTGGGAGTTAGCATGTGGATTATTTCTTTGAGATGTTGATATTATGATTATAACTAATGTATTGTTTGCATGTTGTGAGGTGGTGATTTTCGGGTCATCCACTAGTGGGCCTATTTATTTGATGATCTCGTGGGAGCCCATACCTACAAGAGAGAATATTTACAAAGTAATTCCTTATGGGCTGGGAATAACTCAATATAATACCTATGCCAATAATTCTTATCCCTTGTATTGGAGTTGTGATGTCGAAGTCCCGAAGAGTGGCTGGAGCATTACTCATTGACGGTGTTGTGGGATTGGACTTTGATGCATGTGGATGTACCTAGTTGTTGTGGAGGGAGTTTAGGACAGCCTTTCAAGATGCCCGATGTACATAAGTATTGATCCAGATGTTTTCTTGGGTAGATGAGGTATTGATCCTTGGGGCTCCAGACAAACTGGTAGGCTTTAAGTCTAGTTCTGAAATTCGAGAAGGATGGCTAGAGAGTACTTGCGCTTCCCTAGTGTTGTGATGTGTAATTTCAATGCCTATTGTAGTCACTTGGGTGGATTTATACTAGTCCGGCAGAGGGTGTTGTGGAAGGTACATGAGCTAAAAGAGGGTGTTGTGGAGTATGGTGAGCTAATTAAAAACCTATAAGAAACATAATCAAGCTAACTTCGAGATGAACTTCCTTGAAGGAGGGGTGTATGGCATGCCCCATATTATTAATATTAAATATAAATAATAATAATAATATCAAGAAAATTCCCAAAGGGGTTGGATCCAATGGTGGAAAGCAAGGATTTTTTCACCGTTGGGCAAGGTTCAATTCCCATGATGAATTTACCTGGAGCCATGAGGTCACCTTGAGGTAGTGGTAAAACATGTGGTTTCACCCAGAGATAATATATTAAATGGTATCGTGACTCGTGCACACATAAGTGGATCAAATCCCACCCCCATGTCCTTCAAATTTAAAATCCCCTGGGGGAAACTCAATTGGAAAGTGTTGTGATATGAAGTGTTATGTTCAAAGAGGTTCTAAGTTCAAATCCCCCCAATTTACCAGTGCCTACGGAAGGGGCATACGTATGGCACATGAAGGTTATAGTGGTAGCGGTCGGAATAGAACATGTATCACGTGAGTACGAGATCGGCTTAGTTGTTGATTCTGCAAGTCATAAAAAATAAAATAAAAATAATATCAGGAATACAATAATTCTTCTAAAACGGTCATGATAATACTTATTGGAATACATAATAATAAAGAAGCATATAATAATTATTATAAAGGAGGTCATAATAAGTATTTATTATGGATATTAGGGTAATTAAAGAGAATGGTAAAATAACTAAGAGTAAGTAATGAAAAAATCCTAAAGTATAATAAATAATTAAATAATGGACCCTAGAGATTGGGTTCTTTACCATGGATGGAATCTATATAAAGAGGTAAAAGGATGACAAAAGGACAACTCCCTTTGGCACATATCTCTTAACCGAAGCTATAGAGAGCGTAAGGATAAGGATTCACTGGCATGGTAGTAGATTGAAAGCTCGAGGTGACTTTCTACTAAATATTAGAGTAGCAAGGTCTACAGTTGGGTGGAGAGTTGTCCCCCACTTTGTGTTGCAGTTTTCTAGGTCACAGATTAGGATATGGTTGTGTTTATGAAGTCATCGAGTTGTAGTTAAGTTGGTTTCTTCAAGACATGTAAGCTCCTCACCCTTGTGAGTTGATTAAATTTCATTAGGGTTTCCTTGATTACAAATTATTGGTTATTGTATTGGAAAATTTATGGATTTATCTTTGATGGAACTTGGGACATTACATCAAGAGCCTTGATAAGGCTTCTATGAGCACTCCTAGAACAATTAAGAGTTCATGGAATCCCCAGCTATGACATTCCTGGCCAATTGTGCACTAAATACCTGGAGGAAAGTGGGAAGGCCTAAGGACTGCATGGCAGAGAAGGGGGATCCCATTCCTTGGGTTGTGCAGGTTGAGGGGAAGAGAGTTGGTGGATTAGAACTGTTGTTGGAGTAGAACTTGGGTTTTGGGTTGTTGTGTGTGGAGAGTGGACATCCAAGAGGGCCACACCTCCTTGTGGACTCATAGCCTCAACTCAAGGGTGGCTTATTGTTGAGAGAAAATGAACGGAAAGCCTATGGATGGGAGGAACATCCCTTGTACACAACCAGTCAATTATTCACAAACATATAAGTGTTTTCTATGATTTCTTACTGTTAAATTATGTCATGTAAATTTATATTTGAATATTGTTGTGTCGCTTGAACAATTGCATTCATGTTTTTATACTTTGTTAGGGAAATTAAATATGTTTTTAGCAATTTGGGGTATTTTACAATATGAATAGATGATTTGCAATTGTATTCTATTGTTTCTTTGTAGATTAAAATTTACATTTTTTGGCTTAAAAATATGGAGTAATTGTTTAGTTTTTTTAAGTTAGAATTTTTTTGGATATAGGTAGCCTCAGTAACTTGTAGCAAATAGATGTTTTGTATGGTATTTACACGATCCAAACTATCGAGGTTTCTATACTTTTGTGCCTGGCTACTATTTATTATGTTAAAAAATGGTGTTTAGAATAGTATTTGTGTTGAGTAGCTCGGAAAAATTTATAGTTAGACTAAAGGATAATTAGAGAAATACAAGACTTGATGTTTTTTTTCTTGTGTTTGTACAATATACACAAAAGAACTACATGTGATCCTCTATATACATTTTTCCATATCAATTTACAAAAAATACATATTTCAAAGTCAAGATATGAAAGGAATTTCAATAGCTAGAATTCCTAGTAATCTTGCATAAAGAAATTGAAACAAAGTTTCATGTTGATTTTGATTTACCTTTGCCTGGTAAAAATGAAAGGATTATAGAGATGGCCATAAAGTCGTACACTTTGATAAACCACCAAGTAAAACATGTTATCATGTCATCAACCATGGGTTGGAAGGAAAAGAAACTAATTTTTGTTTTAGCATGAGGTTGTCATTGAAAGGGTTCATTCACTTGGTGATGTGTCTACTAGTAAAAAGAGAGAGGACTATCTTATTTCACTGAGAAAACATAGGGCATACTTCATAGCACAAAGGACGGGGAAAGAAAATTGGTGTACTACTAAAGCTAAGGAGATGCATCCGCTAGGAATTATGTTAAGTATAATGTGCTTCTTCTCTTTTTTCCCTTGCTATGAAATTGTAGCCTACACACTATTAAAAGTTTTGTAACCATTTTTCCTAAAATGCTTGTAATAATGGCTAGAAACTATGCATCTAACAGTTTTCTTTATGAAAACCTTATTTAGTTCTTCCAATTTGATAGTTGCAAGTGAACCTTATATCTATACAATTCTTGTCAACAGTCCATCAAGTTTGATTGTCCCATATTTTTCATTGTTAATGGTTTGAAATGTGCTCAAATAGCTCAAATCTAAAGTGAAAATAGATTTTTTCATGAAAATCTTGTCTTCTGCATAAGATAATGGACACCAATGCTATTTGTAGATCAATGTATTGAACTAAGGTGGATGAATACCTTATGAAATTATTTTATGATGCTTGTTCAAGACCTTTACTAGTTTTTTATGACCCCTAATACAACATCAACACCACCCATTTGGATGGAAATCATGGGATTATACAACAAATACTCCCCCATATTGAGCTTAATATTATGGCACTTCCCAGAACAATTTATGGTACCTCCATCTGCAATCATTACTTGGAACTCTAGTGTTGGATATATAAAGTAATTGAGATCTTTTTTCTAGTTTGCAATTAATGAAGTTATGTGTACTACCAAAATCAATCAATATTGCTACCTTTTTATTTTTGATATGTCCTTTTATCTTGAGGGTTTGTGTAGTATTTATGTCGACCAAAGCATGACAAGGTATAATTGGAGTAGTCTCTTCTAGCCCTATATCTTGTGATGCTTCCAATTCTTGATCTTTTTCCTCTTCATTGTCTATGTAGAATACTTTCTTCTCACTGCATTTATGCCCCCTCACTATACTTGTTGTCACAATTGAAGCATAGTCCCTTTGCTCTTTTTCCATCCATTTTTTAAGGTCTCAACCTTGTCGGTTGATGTACGATTGTCTTATGAGCCCAAAAATTATTAGGATTCATGTGTATGCTCCATTGGTAGACTTGTGTGTGGCCTTATTCTTGGGTTGAATATGACGAGCAGATTTCAAGCTTACATAATATTTGTAGGGTGTCTTAAGAAAATATCATATTTGATTTCCTCTTTTAATGTTCATCACTTATGTCATCCACCCATGTGGCCAATACCTGAAATTTTGAATTATAATCTTCAATATCACCTAAGTGCTTGATTCTTGTCAATTGGTGTCATGTTCCCAAACTTTCCCATATTGTGCTTCTAAGTCTCTTGTAAATAAACCCCAAGTATAATGATAAAAATGGGGTTGTATTTTCACTATCCATTGGTACCATTGATATGGTTTTTGATGCAGGAGCATCGCCAGAAAAGAACAAGTGTGGAAGACAGTTGGGCGCACTAGCGCATATTTTGAAACATTTTGAATTTCAAAAGATCAATGTATTAATGTAATATCTGACAAAAATTTTGAGTTATGAATGTCTTTAATGATCAAAGGTTGAGCCATCACGTAAGATTGATGGGGAATGTATTTTTCTTTAATGTGAGGGATTGCAATATAGATTTGGATCTTGCGCTCTTATTTGTCTGACTCGATATTTATTGTAATAAGTGTTAAGTAGTTGATATCATTCAATTCCATTAAGATAATGTAGAGTAGTTGGAGGTAAGGCTTGAAGAGAACCTCTTTGTATAAAGATTTGTAATATTTTCCAAGTAGAGTTTGTTGATGTTCGTTGTTGCTGCGAATAGAAGAGAACCGAGCAGTAGTTGAATCTATATTGTATAGGTCAAGGAGTAGTAAAGGACAATGTATGTAGGTATAAAAGTTTCAGTTGGATGAGTATAACAGAGATATATTGTCCCAAATGTGTGTTGATTATGTGTCTATTTGAATGAATGGTAGAGTTTCTGTTATTTTTCAATACTCTGTTATTTATGTTCTTAAATCTATGACTGCATTTGCTTTGCTGAATGTATGAGTCATTATGAGGGGTAGATAAGTTTCAATCGTATATTTTCACTGAGCGAGTGCAAGGTGTGCATGGTGTCCACAAGGAGTGCATGACCGAGTCTGTTTCGACTCGAAAGATTAGAAGAGATAGTGAAACTCATATGTATGCAAGGAGTACATCGATGTCCGCAAGAAGTCCGTGATCGAGTTTTCAGACTTGAAATCTCAGGAAGGATAGCATGATTTTAGTAACGGGGATAGAAGCAGATGGAGAACAATCATCGGGAGTGTGAAGCCATCCACAAGGAGAAGTTGAGTGTGGAGGAAATCTATTGCAAGGCGTGCATAGATTGAAATCTCGACTAAGTGTCAAAGAGATTGTTCAGAGGAACAAAGGAAATTGAAGAAGGAAAGCTCAAGAGGGAGAGCGGAAGAATTATTCAAAGAGAGAAGTCCCTGAAGTCTTCACTGAGGGTTAGTGAATGAGAGATTTTTTCTAGACCGTTAGATCTGGTAAATCTATGAGGAAGACAATTGTGGAGTGTTTCGGTACTTTGGAGTTTGGCAAGTTGAAAACTTGGCGGAAGCAGAGTCGCGAAGTTCGAAGTTGCGATTCAATATTGACTATTGATCATAGAGGAGCACATGGAAACGAATTAAGGAGTTTGGGAATCAGAAGGTCATAGATTTGTGGGCAGAAGGCTTGTAGTCTGAACCGCGAAGAGGTAAACCCACAGTCATAGTCGTGGTCACTTGCGTAAGAAACCTGTGTGTGTGGGTAGAGTAATTCTGAGTGCTTATAGAGACCCAAGGGGTCACTCCCACTCAGTAATTTAAATGATCCAAAACTGAGAGGTCAAGCATCCCTTTGGAGGGAAGGGGGTTTGAGCCATAGTGGTATCAGAGCGGGAGTACAGAATTGACTTCTATAAGAAAAGGAGTAAACTGATATCGATGAGAGGTATTAGGAGCATCAACACAATACTGCCTAGAAGACGTGCAGATCCACCTATAGCCAATAGAGATATGGAAAGGGAAATGAGAGAATTATGTGCGAGGCTGGATGCCATGGAAACAACACAAAGAAAAGCACCTGATGTTGGAGATGTTAGTGAAGCATAAAATGAAGAAGTAGAAGTTGAATAAGTTGTAGATGGGGATGTGATGGAAGAATGATTGTTGAAAGAGGTTGTCAAATTGGGTGCCAGAGCGAATATCGACATCCCTATGTATCAAGGAAATTTAGACACAGAAGAATTGTTTGACTGGATACGAGCGATGGAAAAGTATTTCGACTATGAGGATGTCGAAGAGGAGAAAAAGGTAAGACATGTTGTCACTGGGTTGAAGGGACATGCAGCGCTGTGGTGGGATGAATTGTAGGCCGACATGAGGAGCAAAGGCAAACAAAATATCAAGAGTTGGGAACGAATGGTATCCAAGTTGAAGGCGTAATTCATACCCAAGGATTACTAGATAAGTCTGTTCAGGAGGATGCAAAACCCGAGACATAGACGATTGAATGTGAAAGAGTACACAGAAGAGTTCTATAAGTTGAACATTAGAGCTGGAAAAAGAGAAAGAGATGAAGAGAAAGTTGTTAGATACATTAATGGCCTAAGATATGATATCCAAGATGAAATCAGTATGGAAACAATTAGGATAGTAGAGGACACGTATCAAATGGCATCGAAGGCAGAAGAGAATTTGGATAGGAAGCAGAGTCAACAGAACAAAGGTCGAAGTTTGAACAGAGGCAAGGGAGTTGCCCAAGAGAAAGTACAAAAGCCTAAGGATGAGGAGAAGAAGCCACATAGTCACTCTGAGAGAGGAGGAAGTTCCTGAGGAAGGGAGGGTGGTGGTATAAGTTCTTTTCCCAAAGGAAGAGGAAGAGGCAGAGGAGGATAAGTGAGATGTTATGAATGTGGAAATACAGGACATATGTCTTGGGATTGTCCCGAGATAAAGAAAGGAGGTGAATCTCACATCTCATAAGCAAAGAAGCAAGATGTTGAGGCAGATGGTGCAGAGGATGGAAGATCCTTGATGATGTTGAAGGTTCTTTTGAAGTAAGAGCCAGAGACTAAAAAACCAATACAAAGGAACAATTTGTTCATGACAGCTTGCAAAATGAAGGACAAAGTTTGAAAGGTGATAATTGACAGTGGGAGCACTGACAGCTTAGTATCCACGGAGATGGTGGAGAAGCTAGAGTTGGAGACGACTTCAAATCCAACGTCGTATAAGGTCTCATGGTTGCAAAAAGGTCATCAGGTAACAGTCACACAACAATGATTGGTTAATTTCAAAATAGGAGGATATAGGGATGAGATTCTATGTGATGTGATTCATATGGATGTCTGTCATGTTTTGTTGGGGAGACCCTGGAAATATGGCAGAAATGTTGTTCATGATGGGAGGAGAAATACATACACCTTAGAGAAGAACGGTAGAACACACATGTTGTTGCCAATTGAGGAAAAGAAGGTGAAAGAGGAATCCAGCGCGAGCATACTTCTCATGAGTGGGAAGGAACTCCTGAATGAAGTAAAAAAGGAGCAAGAGATGCATTTTTCTATAGTGAGGAAACCGAGAGTTGTCCTTACCAGTACTTCACTAGAATATTTGCCTAAGGAAGTTTAGGAGTTGTTAGAGAGTTTTGTTGATATTATAGTGGATGAGTTTCCAAACTCATTGCCACTTATCAGAAGCATCAGTCATCACATTGACTTGATACCAGGAGAAAGCCCACCAAATAAAGTAGTGTACATGTTGACACCTCAAGAGAATGAGGAGGTGAAGAGATAGGTTCAGGATCTGTTAGACAAAGGATTGGTCAAAGAAAGCTTGAGTCCATGTGCAGTACCAACTGTATTAAGCCCAAAGAAAAATGGAGGGTGGAGAATGTGTACGGACTCGAGAGCCACAAACAAGATCACCATTAGATACAGATTTCCATTGCCAAGGATGGATGACTTGATGGAGTTTCTGAGTGGAACCAATTATTTTTCAAAAATAGATCTAAAAAGTGGATATCACCAGATCAGGATGAGAAAGGGTGATGAGTGGAAAACAACATTCAAGACAAATGAGGGGTTGTATGAATGGCTTGTTATGTCATTTGGCTTAACAAATGCCCCAAGTACTTTTATGAGACTGATGAATGAAGTGTTAAAGGATTTCATTGGTAAGTTCATGATTGTATATCTGGATGATATAGTGGTATTTAGCAAGACTAAGGAGGAACACTTGAGACATTTGAAATTGGTGATGAGGAGGTTGCAGCAAGAGAAGTTGTTGATTAATCTAAAAAAAGTCCTATTTCATGAAGTCAGAACTCATTTACTTGGGTTTTGTCATTTCTTCAAATGAGTTGAAGATGGATCTCGAAAAGGTGAGAGAAATCAGAGAACAGTCGTCACCAAAGAATCTCCTTGAAGTAAGAAGCTTCCATGGGTTACCAAGTTTCTATCAGAAGTTCATCGGAAATTTTAGTCGGATTAGCACTCAAATGATGGATACAGTGAAGAAAAGACACAAGTCTTTCAAGTGGACAGAAGAGGCTGAGAGGAGCTTCAACATATTGAAGGAGAAGATAATTGAACAACTGATTCTGGTCTTTCCATATTTCAGAAAGATGTTTCAGGTAATATGTGATGTGAGTGGAGTTGCAATTGGAGCGGTCTTAAGCCAAGACAAAAGACATGTTGCATATTTCAGCGAGAAGTTGAATGAAGCCAAAAGGAAGTACTCCACATATGACAAGGAGTTATATGCCATAATTCAAGCCTTGAAGAAATGGAGACATTGTCTCGTACTGGAGGAGTTTGTTTTTTATAGCAATAATCACACCTTACAATTCATAACCAGACGACAGAAATTGAACCAGAGACATGCTAAGTGGATAGAGTTTATGAAAATTTTCACTTTTGTCATTAAACATATTTTTGGAAACGCTAACAAGGTTGTTGATGCATTGAGCTAGAAAATTTTGATTCTGCAGGAATTTCAAGTCAAGACCTTGGGGTTTGACCACCTTAAGGAAATGTACCACAGTGATCCAAACTTTGGAGAAGCATATGAAGCATGTGTGAATCCTATGCTCAGAGACATAAGCCAATGGGTTGGATATCTGATTCAGGATGGTTTTATGTTCAAAGGATGCCAGTTGTGCATACCAAGATGCTCGATGAGGGATAATTTTCTAAAGGAAAAGCATAGAGGAGGTATAGTCAGACACTTCAGCGATGACAAAACATTTGGTCAATTAGCCAGTTCATATGATTAGTCAGGTATGAGAGCAAAGGTGAAGAAATTTGTGAGAAACTACAATATTTGTCAGTATGCCAAGGGAAAGAAGCAGAAAACTAGGTTGTATCAGTCATTTCCTATTCCATAGAGGCCTTGGGATGAAATAATCATGGATTTTGTGTTGGTATTGCCAAGGAAACTGAGAGGAAGTGATTCCATATTTGTGGTGCTGGAAATATTTTCGAAGATGGCACACTTTATCCCGTGTCAAAATACCAGTGATGCAATGCACGTTGTGAATTTGTTCTTCAAATAGGTTGTGAGACTCCATGGGTTTCCAATGAGTATAGTTCCAGACAGGGATACCAAATTTGTTGGTCATTTCTGGAGGACGTTGTGGAGAAAGTTGGGGACAAAGCTATATTTTAGTTCTGCATAGCATCCACAAACGGATAGACAAACCAAAGTGGTGAATAGGAGCCTAGGATATTTTTTGAGGAGTTTGGTCAGTAAACACCATAGTCAGTGGGATCAAATTCTAGCACAAGTTGAATTTGCATATAATGAGTCGGTGAACAAGAGCACTAGGAAGAGTCCATTTCAAATAGTTTATGGGATGAATCCGAGAGGAGTGTCGGAGTTAATAAATCTGAAGCAAAGTGAGTTTAGAAGTGCAGGAGCCGAAAGATTTCGCTGCAGAGATGCAGGAACTTCACAATCAGATCAAGGAACAATTGAAGAAGAGCATCAGTGAATACAAGTGCAGAGCGGATCAACACATGAGAAATCTTGAATTTGAAGTCAGAGATCAAGTTATAGCACATTTGAGGAAAGAAATATTCCCGAGGGGAACATACAATAAGCTAAAGTTGAAAAAGATAGGGTCGTGTAAAATCTTGAGGAGTTTTGGCGAGAATGCTTATGAATTAGAACTGCCAGAAGATGTGGGTATATCACCCATATTCAACATTGCAAACCTGTATCCTGACAGGGAATATGGATTTGAAAGATCTGAAGATCAAGGGAGGATCCAGTGGGAGAAATAGATGCCTATAGCAAAGAAGCCATGGATGGAAAAGATCATAGATCGACGTGTTGGTAAGAAGACTAGAAGGAAGACGTATTTTGAATACTTGGTAAAGTGGAAAGGATGACCAGTAGAAGATGCCAGTTGGGTTGGTGAAGCAAAGATTCATAAGCATGGAAAATCGGTGCAGGAGCTCATGGGCAGGAGCTCATGGGCAGGAGTCCATGAATTTTCAGCCAAGGGAGTATGATGCAGGAGCATCGCAAGAAAAGCACAAGCGTGGAAGACAGTTGGGCACACTAGTGCATATTTTGAAACATTTTGAATTTCAAAATATCAATGTATTAATGTAATATCTGACAAACTTTTTGAGTTATGAATGTCTTTAATGATCGGAGGCTGAGCCATCACGTAAGATCGATGGGGAATGTATTTTTCTTTAATGAGAAGGATCGCAATATAGATTTTGAGCTTGAGCTCTTATCTGTCTGACTTGATATTTATTGTAATAACTGTTAAGTAGTTGATATCATTCAATTCCATTAAGATAGCATAGAGTAGTTGGAGGGAAGGCTTGAAGAGCACATCTTTGTATAAAGCTTTGTAATATTGTCTAAGTAGAGGTTGTTGTTGTTCGTTGTTGCTACAGATAGAAGAGAACCGAGCAGTAGTTCAATCTATCTTGTATAGGTCAATGAGTAGTAAAGGACAGTGTATCTAGGTATACAAGTTTCAGTTGGATGAATATAACAGAGATATATTGTCCCAAATGTGTGTTGATTATGTGTCTATCCGAATGAATGGTAGAGTTTCGGTTATTTTTCAATACTCTGTTATTTATGTTCTTAAATCTATGACTGCATTTGCTTTACTGAATGTATGATTCATTATGAGGGGTAGATAATTTTCAATCGTATCTTTTCACTAAGTGAGTGAAAGGTGTGCATGGTGTTCGCAAGGAGTACGTGATCAAGTCTGTTTCGACTCAAAAGCTTAGAAGAGATAGTGAAACTCATATGTATGCAAGGAGTAAATCGATGTCTGCAAGGAGTGCATTTTCGAGTTTTCAGACTCAAAAGCTCAGGAAGGATTGCATGATTTTAGTCACAGTAGGCAGAAGCAGTTGGAGAACAGTCGTCGGTAGTGCGAAGCCATCCACAAGGAGAAGTTGAGTGTGGAGGAAATTTGTTGCAAGGCGTGCACAGATCGAAATCATGACTAAGTTTCGAAGAGATTGTTCATAGGAACAAAGGAAATCGAAGAAGGAAAGATCGGGAGGGAGAGCGACGGAATTCTTCAAAGAGAGAAGTCTCTGAAGTCTTCATTGAGGGTCAATGAATGAGAGATTCATTCCATAACGTTAGATCTAGTAAATCTACGAGGAAGACAGTTGTGGAGTGTTTCGGTACTTCGGAGTTTGGAAATTTTGGAAACTTGGCGGAAGCGAAGTCGCGAAGTCCAAAGTCATGATTCAATCTTGATTGTTGATCACAGAGGAGCACGTGGCAACAGATTAAGGAGTTTGGGAGTCGAAAGGTCGGATATTTGTGAGCGTGAAGGCCTAGATTTTCACGAAGTCGTGAAGTCCGAACCCTAGTGGGGCCGGTGGATCTGAGGAGACACGTGGTGGAAGTTCAGAACCTCAGAGAAGGGAATTTCGGGAAGAATTGAGGGAAGGATTTGGGATATCCCCAAAGTCCGAACGCGAAGAGGTAAACCCACGGTCATAGCCGTGGTCACTTGCGGAATAAACCTGTGTGGGTGGGTACAATAATTTCGGGTACTCGTAGAGACTCAAGGGGTCGCTCTGAATCAGTAATTTAAATGATCCAAGACCGTGAGGTCGAGCATCTCTTTAGAGGTAAGGGGGTTTGCACCAGTTTTATCTCAAAGTTCAAGGTTGTTATGTGAATCCTTTTCTTATCATCCAAAATATTATGCAGTTCAAAATATTGCTCTATTTGGTTCACTCAGGTAAAGACCTATGTTCCATCAAAATTCTTTAATTCAATCTTGGGAATGTTGAATTTAGCAACACCATCATAATTAACTCCAATATTAGAGTAAAATCCACTAGAAAATTGTTTATTATCAGTAGGTTGTTCAACCTGAATACTAACCTTATTTTCATGAGTTCCTTGCATTTTGATATCTCCTTTAGGAAATTTCTTATTATCAGTAGGTTGTTCAATCTGAATACTACCCTTGTTTTCATGAGTTCCTTTCATTTTGATATCTCCTTTAGGGGGGTCTATCATCTAGAGCCTGGGAGATCATGGAAGACAAGGAATTTTTCAATTCCTCCATGGATTTTTGTATTTCTAGTTTATTTTCATCCATCTTATTTTTCATGCCATCCAGATTTATTTTCATCTCATTATTATTCTCATTCATATTCTCATCGATTTCTAGAATTTTTCTTTGTGAGATTACCAACTCATCCCTTGTTATTGACTTAGCACTCAAATCATTAAGTTGTTCCTCCAATTTGGATAGCCTGTTATGTATGTCCTTATTTTGTTTTTGAGTTATAAATGAGACATCGAGAGGTTTAATTGGTGTTAACATATTTTTTTGGACCCATTTAGAATACAAATAATAATACTCTTCTTTTTCCTCTTTATCACAAATTTCAAATCACCAAAAACAGATATTCCAATAAAAAGTTATACCAATTGCAAGTTATGCACCTTTCAACTCTTAATTTGGAGTTTGTTCTCCTAGCCGACCTTCCTTCTTGTGTATTTATGAAATCTAGGCCCTGCTAATTCTGAAATTTAAATCTATAATACTCTAATATGTCCCCTCTGCAATGCCATAGGTATGACCAAAATTGGATGTGCCAAGTGAAAGTTAGGGTCACTTTCTCAAACCTTGTTAATTTTTTTCCCTTCTGGGAGAACGCACTTGTACAGAATGCCACACGCCCACTATTGATATCTAATTCTGAAACTTGTACTAGAAATAATATGGATTTTCCTCTTTCAAATTCAACTGGTCTCACTGAATTTGGATCCTCTATGAATAAGATATGACAATGTTACCTAAAACACCTATTTGAGACTTGATATGCCTTCTAAATAACCTCCAAATTTCGTTGTTTGAATCGTCCTAGAAAAAAAGTTATAGTGAAAATTCAAAGATGACTTTCTGGGAGAAGAAAACACCCAAGGATCAATGAGCTCTGATACCAAACATTATGATCCAATGCCTTAAAAATGATAAAAAGTCAATAATTACAGTCCACTTCGAGGGGGAAACCTCTTTTTACAATATATCCACTTCATAATACAATATGCGATGAGATAAGATGATCCTAAGACTAGGTCTCCTTGGTGTATATATAATACAAAGTGTACAATTATAATGAAAGGGTGCGATGAAGGAGGTTTTATACATAACATGGGCTTTGTATGGGGCTTTGTCTAGGGCTTAACAGATGTCTATGTTGTGTAACTTCAAAATCCTGGTAGATTGTTCAAACATATATCTAATATATTAGAATTTATTAAATCCATAATAAACATGTTTCTTAAGAATAATAATCTCGTTTGCTTGTTTCATTAGAACCTATGCATATTATTAATATATGGGACCTAAGATCCATGAGATCTTTGATAACACCAATTGTTACAATCATTATGATGGAATCTTGACAAAAAGATACTTTTCACCATTGTCCATCTACCTCTTGTGGTAGTTATGAAGTATAATTGTTTTGATTGTGTTTTTAACTTCGTGTCTTCATATATGTTCTCTTTAGGAAATTCATACTATTTTTTAAGCATCCATTCATATCTAGAAGCTAGAAATTGCAATGGGAATTGTGTGAAAGCAAAGCCACTAGATACCAATGAATAATTCTATTAATAACTTTCCATTTTGGCCATGTACATATTTATCAACTATCAATTAGTATCAAATATTGGGCAATAAGACAATAGTTGTAGCTATATATATCAAGAAATGCACAATTGCAATCAACTTGTGCTACAATATTTCTATTTTGTAATAATTCTAAGAGTTTTTTATTTACACCTTTCTACCAAATCATTCACATTAAAAATTTAGGCATCAACCACAAAAAAAAATATGGCTTTATGTGGTGGAGTAACATGCTAAAGTATCCCCCGGATGGGGTGACAGGTGGACAGAATGGGCACGTGGAGGCGCCAACGGAGGGGTCATTTATGGTGGCGCCTACTCCCAGCTACGACCAATTATTAAGGCCTTCACCTCCGTCGGCCACCGGACATTGATGGAGCTCCTCGCGCATGAGCAAGGGACGGCAAGCCAGAGCATTAAGTTCTCGACGTTAATGCTGGAAGCCATGGTTTATGTGTTTATCAGTTTAATCGGACCTCCCATAATGCATTCGAACTTGATTCAGTAGAGCAAGCACCGCTGCGCACAAGGCACCGCCCTAGCTCTCAACATGCCACGGGCAAGGGGCAGACCTTGCAGAGGCGCCAGCTGGTATGCAGTGGATGTACGAAAGAAACGGCACCAGAGGTTTGCAAGGGCCATGCTCTTGGCCAAGGAGAAGTGTCGAGGTGGCGCCACAGCACCAAATTCACCGCCTCGAACTTATGTAGAAGAGGACCTGTCCATAGCGCTACCACTGGACTTCTCCGAGAGCTGGTTGTTCGTTGTCCCGGAAAATTGGGACCCTCCGGCGAGCTTTGGACACATGACACCAGCACCCAATTTGGGTGATTCTACTACTCCCACCAACGCTCCGAGTGCAGAATTCGAAGCCTGCCCTGTGGAGGAGGAGCTCCCGGAATGCATAGCTGCCCCGCAAACGCAGAGGACAACATCGAGCTACAAGAAAGGGGAGGGTGAGCAGGCGCTGTCGGAACGACCTGCTGACATGCAGAAGCAGAGGACGACATCGGGCCAAAAGGATGCGAAGACCGAAAGGAAATCGCCACCTTCGCCACTGTTCCTGCATCTAGAACACCTGAATTTGATTTTTGAAGTGTGCAGCCTAGTGGAGAATCAAATCTTCAGAGTTGTACAAGTCAGCCAGCGCTTAGACATGCTCTACGCATCCTACTCCAAAGCCATGCCACGGCGCCAATGCCCCACCTGCGCGCAGCCCTTTGTCATCCCTGTCAATGGCGGCGATTCCGATTGAATAGGTTCTGCTTTTCCCTATGGTATCCATTATATTTTCTGTTACTGTTTATCAGAGCTGTTGCTCTTCAGTCCTTAGCTTAGTTAGCTCCAGCATAGACTTTCTTCTACTGTTAAGAACAATGGACACACACCCTGGTTTCCTTCGGGCAGGGTGGCGAAACATGACGCCTAATTTTGCATGCTGCTGTGGACAGGCCAGTTGTCCTGGTTTCCTATACAGGCAGGACATGTGGTATACCTAGGGAGGTAATATGGGGTACATAGGGAGGTACCCAATGGGAATGTAGTTATGTGTTATTAGTGGAAGTCATTTAATATATGGGAATGTGGCCATTCAATGTAAGGTGGACTAGGTCCACTATATTAATAAAGGCCCACTATGGTAGTTGGATGTAATAAATGTGAGAAGGCTCTCTAGAAGATTCCTAGGAGATAGGGAGAGCTATATAAATAAGTCTAGGCAATGTAATGAAACATAGTGAAGAATATTGTGATTGTACAAGCAAGGATTGCTTGAGGAGTTTTATCCTTCCATAAGGATTAATATATGGTGTTACCCTACCTCAAGGGTTTGATAGTAATAAAGAAGATTTTGCATATTGTTCTTGTATATCTGTTGTGGTGCTTTTGTATTCAGTATAGGTACTTAAAAATATTTGCCCACAATGTCTGCCCAAGGAAAGTGCTCTGATACCACTTGTTAAGAACCAAATACCTGAATACAAAATATCACAATAGATCCAAAGATATCTGAATACAATCACCACACAAGATATATGAAACCATATAGA
>ML817801.1:81969-97079 GCA_009831015.1 Picea engelmannii | reverse complement strand
TATGAACTAACTAGACAATGTGTGCCATAATATAAAAAGTGGTGTGTTTTAAGGAGTAATAAAAATTGGTGCATATTAAGTATATTAAAGCATCGATGCGAAATATTGAAAAAAAGTATCATTTTGTAAATGACATAACGTACAATTATATTTATCGTTTCAAATTTTACTATGCACATGTTTACAATACCCATTGGGGCTCTAAGTTTAATATACGCATTGATGCTTTAAATATAATATATGCACCAGTGCTTAGTAAAAATAATGGCATTGACATCTCATCTTGAATATTCGAAATTTCACTACCTTTTGGTGCATAGGGTAATACAATCACTGGTATGTATGAATTATACAAGCACTAGGACACACACTAACTAAAAGTCACCACGGTGTACATAAAGTAAAAAAGCATCAATGCTTCATACACAAACAATGTGGAACCGGTGCGTAGAAATTATAAGAGCATTGGTGCTACATACAACAAAAGGTGAAACCAATGTGTAATAATTATAAAAGTTCATCGATGCATTTTAAGAATACAAGCACCAAAAAAAGAAACTTTCACTACAACCTTCGCCTACCCAAATTTTTTTAGTTATATGGAACATTCGTTAAAACATTCACTAAAACCTCTTCTTTGAATAATGAAGGTTTTCTTTGAAAAACTTTACAAATCTTGTAACACTAAAACCCTCCATAAAACCTCTGCTACAAGGTGTTTTCCTTGTAGTGTGTCATGATTTCTCATTTTTCTATCCAATTTCTTTTGTTATACATGTCCCCTCTTGTGATATGATCAGTACAGATCAAGATAAAAATAAGTTGAACAAATTACTCTACTTGAATGCATCAAATGCTTTTGCAATAGTCCAATCAAACCTCAAAGAAATTGATTGCATGTTATCTTGATTTTATTTGTTCCAATTGCAAAAAGTCCACTATGAACTTGGAGATTCCTTGTTAGATGCATTGGTAGTTTTTCTATTTTTCCGTTATACATCAATTAAGATACTACAAGGAATAGAAAACCATTTTTGAGCTTGCTTGCATCATCAAGACCCTAGGGCTTTGATGTCGCTAAGAACAAAATTGGCTAGTGATTTCCTAGAGGAATTGCACAATGTCAAAGATGTTGAGACATTTGCACATAATGCCCATCTTTCTTCTTATGGAACCCCAACGTAATGAGCTTGGTCTATGGAGTGGTATTTTTTGTGTTTAGTGGTTTTCGAAGTGGATAGCTATTTTAGTCTCTTTTTGGTCACTAACCAAAAGGGCACAATATCTCTATTTCAATGTCAGTAAATGTGGATATATTGTTCCATGATCATAACCCATCCCATGGTAATTTTGAGCCACTCATGTCATACAAATCACTAGGTAGTTAAAAAAACTTCAGTCCATGCATCTCTTCCATGTCAATGTGCACATTATGCATGTTTTGAGATCTACCCATGCACATTTCTAGCCATTGTGTCATTGTTATTCTACAAATACTTATGCTGGTGTATGCATTGGTTTGGCGAATGGTGATATTTAAACATAAAGAAACAAATGTGAAGCAATATATACAACGACTTAGAACATAATGAGACAAAAATTCTTTCCCAACCTATAATAAAAAATCAACTAAACCACACATCTAGGTAGAGAAAATGCCCCGTAATCATATTAAAAAAACATTCAAATGAATAAGGTAACAAGAACCAAAATACTTAAAAAAACCATTCAATACAAATATAGAAAGTGGTATAGCACAAATTTCAAGACATTTACAAGTTTGTTCCTTTTGAAACAAGAGATATGAAAAAAAGAATGATATGCACATCAAAGAAAACATAAGTATGCAAAAGCAATGAAATCAATGGGGGTATATTTAAAGACAAGTGAAGACCCACCCACTTATGTATGTGTTATTTGTGAATGCATGCATTTCCAAAAATACATGCATGACATTGACACTAAGGTCATATTAATCTTTTCTTCTTTGACTATTGACGAAGGATAAAAAAAAATACGCACACTGAATGAGCAATTATGTAAACAATGAAAATATGTCATTTCTAGCAAAAATTGCCTCCTTTTGCATTGCCCTTGCATATTCGCCACAATAAGCAATTAGCTTCTGTAACCATCTTGACCTCTTTAGAAATGAGGTTAATATCACCAAGAATGAATTTTGTGCAAATAAGGCAACTTAGCTAAAAAAAACTCAGATTGGTCTCACTAGTACAATCATAAATTTCGTAAATGCACCTACAAATTTAGACAAGGTGCAAATAGCCTTGTCTAGATTTTTGTTTGCTTCAATGACAATTGAAGTAATTCTAAAAATAAAATTAGAATGCAAAAATGGATCTCTAGAAATGTACGAATAAGAAATTTCATGATTTTTCTTAATTACTTGTGAAACACTCTACTTTATAACTAGCATGCGCCCAAAGTATGGGAAACGAAACACCAAAGTGAATTGGGTGGGGTATATGAGGGTGGGGGGTGATATTATGTATAACATAATATATTACGCTTTGAGTAATATCACTCCCCACCCCTACCCTCACCCTCATATATTATGTTTTGCATAATATCACCCACGACCCTCACCCTCACCCTCATATATACGAGGGTGGAGGTAAAGGGTATTATTATGCGAGACATATTATGTTTTGCATGGGGATGAGGGGTTATATTGTGCAAAACATAATATATATGAGGGTGAGGGTGGGGGTGATATTATGCAAAAGATATTACATTTTGCATAATATCACTCACCCCCACCCTCATATGTTTTGCATAATATCACCACCCCCACCCTCATATGTTTTGCATAATATCACCCCCACCCTCACCCTCATATATTATGTTTTGCATAATATCACCCCACACCACACCCTCATATGTTTTGCATAATATCACCCCCCCCGCTATGTTTTGCATAATATTATACCCCATCCCCACCCCCACACCCATATGTTTTTCATAATATCACCCCCTACTCTCACCCTCACCCTCATATATTATGTTTTGCATATATCACCCCCCACCCCCATATACGCCATCGTTTAAATATTGTGGTATTTTGTTTTTGTATGTTGTGTTAAATCAATGTAGTATGTATGAATTCGTATTTGTGAGCAATGTTGAGACCAAGAGGTTTCTCAATCCCTAATTGTGCAAATTGCACCAAAGAAATTGTATTTGTATTGTACCCAACTTTAGGGGTTTTATTTGCATGTTATACATGTTCCTAAGACTATATCAAATTACTGAATGTTGCACTTAATTATGGACCAATTGATTTATTTTTCCATAAAGACTTTGCATTTCATCATCATGTATTTGGACTTAATTAATTTTTCATAGTTGTGACTAAAAATCATATGCTATTCACTTTTGGCCCAATTCTCAGTCTTTTGGTTTTGCAACTTGCCATGTGTATTCAACTAACATTATGTAATCGGTCCCCCGGATGGGGTGATAGTGAGAACCACGCGTCCAACAGAGAAGCCGGGAGAGAGCCAGCGTGGCGTCAACCACGTGACGAACGCATGCCTCCCCCTCCCACCACCTTAATTCTTTTAAGTCAACCTTGCATGAGATAGGGTGCCATTACTCTCAGTGCACCCTACTCTACCTTGTCGTCCCTTCAATGGACCAGCACCATTGTTACGCTTTCACTCTGCATGTGTGTTGGTTTAATGGAATGAACCGGCTCCTCGGGTTTTATGAACTGCACCAGATGTTTTGGATGCCTCATTCTCTTTGGGTCAATTTCTCCAGAGCTCGGCCTCCTCCCCAACAACTCCTTTGCCTGTTGTCACTCCCTCCTGGTCGTTTCCTCGCTCATTATGTTTTAGAGATGCCAAGGCAGAGAGGGAAGTCCAAATGAGGTTCGGCATGGCAGCCCAGCCGACCCCATTTGGCCCTCCGCCCCCCACCTGCACCCTCCCACATTTCCTCCTCTTCATTGCCTACCTCACAGGGATGATTTTAGGGGCTAAATTTCGCTCATGGGCTAATTTTCCATGGTTTTTCCAAAAACGAGATTTACTATTTTAAAAATGATTCACCCAAATTCTATAGGATAAAATTATTTTACCTTAAAAATCGCCAAAATTTTATAAAAACTATATAAAATCCTTAGAAATTTGAATATTTTTAAAAAAATATCGCTAATGATATATAGTTGGCATATGAAGGATTAGTAAGATTCGCCAAGGTTTCTACATTTTAAAATAAATTTCCATCCTCAAAATCATCCCTGCTACCTCGTCCTCCTCCCTGGTGCAGTCGACTCATACTCCCGACATCCTCCCACCCCTGTCATCGTCGTTTGTATACAGGATGGAGTGGCTTGAATTCTCGGGGACCTCGCTAGGATTCAACCCATGACCCCTGGGAAACTCAGCCTCTGCTTCGCACCTAGTTCCAGTGGCTCCTCCCAACTCGTCATCTCGATCTCCCTCCCAGTTGCTTCAAGTCCCGCTACTCGGTGCTCATTCTCAGGATGATAGCCCTAAAGCAAGCCAGGCTTCATGACAACGGACTCACTCCCAGGTCGACCCAGAATTTGAACTGCAAATAGGCCTCGCACTACTGCAAGGCTTGGTCTTTGACCTGCATTGGGACCTGGATGATCTTCGGTTTAGCCTGGAGATTTTGGATGGAAAAGCATCACAATTCCTGCAATTTATCTCAGCATTGCAAGGTTCCCACCACCCCCCAGCAATAGAAACTCACACAGCAGGTGTTGAGACACCAGTATTGGCACCAGCCCCCCCACTGGGGACTCTGGAGAATGACGCACCAGGCCAGAAGGAGAACGCGCCACCAGTCCAGCTAGAGGATGCAATGCAGATGGAAGGGACGCTAGTCGAGGAGGAGTTGGCTCTTCTCAGGGACTCGACACTCGGTGCCTCCTTCATGGACATGTGGCCGCACTACAGCCCCACTACGTGATATGTTCAGGTGTACACTTTATTATGATACATGTTTAACTGTGGTTTCGCCTCATGAATGCCACCTATATCAGCTACTATCTGTGTCTATTACTGTTAAGTTGGCCACCCTTAGGGGCATGAATTTTGCTTTTGATATATGTTAGTAGAAACTTTGTTATGTTTAGCAGTTTAAGACTTAAACTTTGGAACTGTTTGGTTGGATCAGTTGGTTTCCCCTTGGGGCAGCTCAGTGTTTACAGCTTGGAACAAAGGATGGATTTTGTAATCTCTGATTTTGACAGGCTTTTTATACAATCTTACTTACAAAAAAAAAAAACATTATGTAATCGGTCTCTCAAATATGTTGTTGAAAAGGGGTATTTTGGGTTAATATGAGCATTTGTTTCTAGATTTTCCCACTTTTCATAGGTGGGGATGTTAATACAATGCAGTCGTGGAAGCTGGATCTTCACGAAAACGCTAGAGCTCCCCTCAAAAGTTTTGTGTTGAAGTTCAATTTATATTATTATAATGGTGACCTCATTTCCCTTTTAGGATAGAATTCACAAATAGTACTAATAATTTTGGAGAAGGGAAACAAATATCTAGGTAACTTTTACTTTTGGTTTTCCAAATTCCTATTAAATAAATATTTTTAATTTATTAATAAATAAACTAAAAATTAATTAAAATTTATTTTTTAACACACTTTCATAATATTACCCAAATATCAGGGGAAAGGAAACACTGAAGTGAATTGGGGTGGGGGGTGATATTATGCAAAACATAATATATTATGTTTCGATTAATATCACTCCCCACCGCCACCATCGTATATTATGTTTTGCATAATATCACCCCCCACTCTCATGTTGAAAATGTAGCAACGAAGGTCTTCAACACATTGCAACGTCTTAGCATGGTGGGGGACAATGAAACGTTAGTCAAGTTGATTAAATTAAACTTTTCCCTAAGTCTAACTTAGGAAAAGGACTATTGATGTGTTATGTTCTTCAATTGACTTTATTGAGCACCTTTTCTAAGGCTAAAGTGAAAAAAAAAAGTGATGGACATTTTAATCTTAGTCATCCATCTTGGAGAGTGAGGGAGACTTAATCTCAACCCTCCATCCTTATGAGATTAGGGTTTCACTTGCTCATGGAAGTATAAGGAAATTGATTTGGCTAGAGGGGCATATTATTCATTTGAGAGAGAGGGTGGACTTCATTAGAGTGAAGGGACTTTCCTAGGGTTTGTTGGAGAGAGATTGTAGGGAGACAAAGGAGGATTCTTCAAGGGAAATTGACACACTTCTTCAGCTTTGCAGAGACCACTACCTACAAATCTAAGAGTTGTCGTACAGGGTGACGTTGAGGCTGAAATAGGGGTCGTACATCTATGCAAAGGCTCAAGCAGAAGAAAATATTGAACCATTTTGATTCAAGGGCATGGGGAGAGGCCGTACTTATGTTGTAGAGGTGAAACATTTAGATTTTTCTCAGTAATTTAGTTGGGCCGAAATTCTTTGTAAGAGATCTCCACATTTTTGTTGCTAATAATAAAATCCACAAATTTGTTGCACTGGTTTTCCCTCCATGGTTTTTCCAGGGACTATTGTCCAAAATATTTGTGTAGATGTGATAGGATTGTTGTTTTCTTCTACTATTATGTTCCTAGTTTAATATTTTGTTATGCATAATTATTTGTTCAGAAAATAACCTAGCGAAATATGTTATAAGTGAAATTTAACTAGTTATTGTGTTGAGTTTAAAGAAAATTCACACCTCGTATATTATGTTTTGCATAATATCACCCTCATATATATGAAGGTGGATGTAGAGGGTGATATTATGCAAGACATATTATGTTTTGCATGGGGATGATGGGTTATATTATGCAAAACACAATATATATATGAGGTTGAGGGTGCGGGTGACATTAGGAAAAACATATTATGTTTTTCATAATATCACCCACCCCCACCCTCATATGTTTTTCATAATATCACCCCCACCCTCACCCTCGTATATTATGTTTTGTATAATATCAACTTGCACCCCACCCTGATATGCTTTGCATAATATCACCCCCCACTATGTTTTTCATAATATTATCCCCCCAACCCCATATGTTTTTCGTAATATCACGCCCACCCTCACCCTCACCCTCATATATTATGTTTTGCATAATATCAGCTTCCCTCCCTCGCCCCCGCCCCCACCCTCATATACACCATTGCTTAAAGATCATGGTATTTTGTTTTTAGATTTTGTGTTAAATCTTTGTAGTATGTATGAATTGGCATTTGTGAGCAATATTGAGACCAATAGATCTCTCAGTTCTTGGATTGTGAAAATTGCACCAAGAATTTTGATTTGTATTGTACCCGATTGTTGGTGGTTTTAATTGCCTTTTCTGGACACTTAAACAACACTTCACATTAATTATCAATCCAAGGTACATATGTTATTTCAAGGTTACATGCAAAGTTTATGCAGACGCCAAGTTCTTGTTCCAACCAATTATCTTGAATGATCTACCTCCCTAATGCAACTTTCAAACTTGCTAACTCAGGCGTATCAGATCTTAAGAAAAATGAGGAAGAAAATTGTCACATATGATTAAGCTAGTTTGAATTCAATCCAAATTACAATCCTGTGATAAATATGAAGAGAATGCACCTACTATAAATTAAATATGAAATAGATATATAAAAGAACTCTCACAATCATGAAGCGGCTTTAACGATATCGATCTAGATTCCATAAATGACAGAAAATGAACCAATTCCTAGCAATAGTATAAAAATCAATCCAATTCCTACAACAATGCCATCAACCAAAATCCAATCCTGGTTTAATCAATCTTATATTAACATTATCTCATAAACACAATATATTAACACACACACATAAACCAATATGGTAAAAAATGATAGAGCAATCTGATCAATCAGAAACTAGCGTAATAACAGCACCTGACCAGTGAAGGGGACCCTTCCTCTACTAATCAGGGTTGTGAAGCTTAATCACAAGTTGACACTCAGTGAATTAAATCCTACATACTTTATTATAAGAAGGATAATACAATTGTCTTGATGATCTTGCTATAGTCTTCTCTTTAGCTCTGTTCTCTTCTCCATATGTCATCTTGCTATACATCGGTTGGCAAAGTTTCTCAACAAAATATCTAAACAAATCAGTACATGATTAGCACGAAATATGTTGTGCGTATATGTTGTTACACTAGTTGTATAAAATAGAGAGACTTCATTACATATGTCTCAAATTATCTCCAACGACTAGTATCCTCGTCTCATGGTAGTGGCCTATCTCCACGATGGCATCTTTGTCCATTATCTCTCTTGAGAATTAGTCAAATACCATATGCTCAAGTGAGATATCCTGATCCTGGAAGTAACAGTTCTAGAAGTAACAGCTTGCCAAGATAGTTGCATGATAAGATCCCTTCCTCGAGTTGATGTTTTTTGTCCACAACCTACAAGTACACACTTTCCAAACCACCACATAAGTAATTCAAAACTAAGTAGAAACCACTTGACATCCCTATAATATTACTTAAATAATATAACTCACAAACAAGGTTGTACCTTATGCTAAGCATGGAATTATGAGTAAAATTTTATCAAAAGGATAATATAGGGTGGTCAAAATGGTCCCAAGATAGGATGAAAAATTGGTAAAAAGGTGCATTTTATAGGCCCAACATCTCCCCCCAACTAGCCCCATTGCATGTCCCTATGTAACGAATTTTCCCTAAGGTCTTGATTTTCCCATGAATAGGATTCATGAAATGTACTCAATTTACATGCCCCCTGTGTATCTTCTCCTGGTGCCTTCAAACTTGCTAGCACTCTGACTTCTGCCCCCCAAAATTTCTCTGTCCCTGTTAGCTCGTACATTGGCTTGTATTTATCTAAGGGTAACCAAATCATAGTGGAATTCCAATCCAATCCACAGAGAACCCCTCTGCTCTATGCATTATATATATTTGTTTAAATGCCCCATGGCCCTTCGCAGATTTGGGTACCCAAAGTTGTACTCTTGAGTCCTTACGTCCAGTGAGGACACCTCCCATCTCTTCTTGTTTCCTTGCAAGGCCTCGTCAACTACATCATTAATATCCTTAGCATAGTGCTCAATCATATGTACTTGAAGGCTCACATCCAGCCTTGAGAGGTCGATAGACCTGGAAATGAGGACTTGGGCCCTGATGCAATCACTTACATTGGAAGGTTCTGTTCTAATTCTGAGTTCATATGTAGCCTAGATTCATTCTACATTCTCCTAGGCTATTTTCCATTTCAAGTGGTGCAAGAGATGTGAGAAAAAAACCCTCAACTGAAGATCTCATATATATGGTATGGGATTGAATTCCCTTTCAAATGGTAAGATGAGATCATGGAGATAGAATTCACACAGGGAGTATTGTGTAGTTGCGTCAACCTCATAGAAAATTTTCCAAAAGGTTGTGTCATGTGTAAACTGATAGGGATTACCTTTGATGATGGTTGTGAGTTGAAAGAGAATAAATTGTTCATGTAAAAATAGAGCATATTGGTGATGGCACCCTACAATTCAACAACTCTTGAACAAGTGTCCCCATCTGACGTTTTCCCCCTTTTTGCTTTTCTATCTGCTCATGTGTAACCTTCAACGTTTTCTGATCCTCCTTCCATTGTTTCTTCTCTAACCTATAGAGAGTCAATTTGTCACCTCTTTTTCTCTCCATGTGCCTAAAAAATTATTGGTGTGTCTTTAAGGGAACATTGTCTTTCTGATAAGATAGTGCCATTGTCTTCCATTTATCGAGCACTGCTTATAATATTATCAGGGAAGGAAGGTCAGATATGGAAACCTTGACCTCCTTTGTCTCCATTTTTGTTTGTGTGGAGGCCTCTCGAAGTTTCACATCCCAGAACTCATATCCCGCGGGTCTAAGGGTATCCTCCCACAGAAACTGAGGCTCCACTTTTGGTTTCTTGGCTACTTTCTTCAATGTTCTGATTAGTCATTTCAACCTTCGATTTTCCTTTCTTAGTTTTGCTACCCATTCAAGAAGAATGGAGGATTCCTTCTTTTTGGCATTTTTCTTGCTAGGTTCTCCCCTTTCTTTCTTCACAATCACAAATTCCTTAGTTCTAATTAGCATTTATGTAGATGGTTCTTGTATGACAACTATGGTGCCATGTTCTACATTTTGGTCAGGTTTTTGTGTGACAGCTATGGTGCCATGTTCTTCATTTTGGTGTGTGACCAACACATAACCTCCCAGTTCACTAATTCCTTCCCCAGTTATTCCATTGACCTCACCATCGTTGCTAGTATTTCCAATGCCCGGTTCTTGTGTTACAGGCCCAGAGTCCTCAATTTCGTTACCAGTGCCTGGTTCTTCTATGATAGGCTCGACGTCCTCCATTTCGTTGTCAGTGCATGTTTCTTGTGTGATAGGCACGACATCCCCTATTTTGTTTTTTATTTTGTTGGTACATGGTTCTTGTGGTGTTGGCACAACATCCTTTTTTCTTATTTCTGGCGGTGTAGCTATAGGTGCCATATCTGATTCAGGCCCCATTTACCTCATTCTTCTCCTAGGTAAAACCCGACGACCTTTGCTACATTCCTCTTCCTCTTATGGGGGGTGACTGGTGTTGCAGATGGCGTTTCTTCGATTTTTGGCAACTAACAATCTCCACCTGGGGATTCAGTTTCATCATTCTCCTCATTTCCTCCAAAGGTGGCGAAATTGGTTCATCGAGTTCATGTTCATCCTCGACTTCTTCGGGGTCATCATCCAGATCGCATATCCCCTCAGAACTTTGTATGTGTTCACTTATGTCTCATGTTTATCCGCTATGTTTCCCTTCTATTGGTTCGTCTAGCAATCCCACGAATTGCATCCATGTTGTGTGAGTATTACCCAGGGCATCAACAACCAATAGTTTGACTAATCCATGATTTGTGATTGTTGTTGCGGGGTGCTTCACACGCCGCGCAACGTGTGCCATATGGTGCAAAGTTTTTAGCAGAAAGTATGGAATGTTTAGCAGGTTGTTATGTCGTAAGTGCGATAACAACTTAATATGGTAAGAAAATATTACTTTGTATCGACCTTCACATGTCAAATACCTCTAAGTGAAGAGGGCTACCTCCTTCCAAATGTCGTGCAAAGAATCTTGTGCATACCCTTTCTCGCGAGGTTGCAGAAGCTCGTCTCCCCTAGTAAAATCTTTAGTTGCTTTTGCCAATGAAGATCTCCTAGCAAACCACATGTTTCCCTCCTGAGGTAGTCCTGACACTCTTGATATTGTTTCCTCTATTACCGTAACTTCCATGCCTTTGATTACAAATTTCTCCTCAATCAAATTCTAGGCAAATTCGAGGGTAACTCCCATGTCAAAACCTTGCAACTTTTTTAAATACATTGTACATAGTGCATTTTGAAATATATGATAAATTGCTTCATTCGCCTACAACTTTCCTACATCCTCCGACTCATGGCGTACCATTGATCCTCCCATTATGTATCTAAAATGATAGTGGCGTCGAAATGGTTGGTCCATGCAAATTTGTAGGGTGGCCTTTACTTTTTCAAAATTTGGTAAGTTTTTTATTTGAATCGGGTGGGCGTGAGCGGTTTTAATTCAGTAATAAGGGGGCTAGATACATAGTACAACATAGAATATGGTTCTTCCCCCTAATTAAGGGTTTGGATGGCCACGTTCAAGGGTAGGGTAAGAAGATAGGATAGGTAACAACCAAGCTATGAATTACAATTAGTAAAAGTAATAAATAAGGGTCAAGTTGTCTCGTACATGATTTGACCTTACCATACGTGGAGCTGGAGTTGTATCCATGACAGTTTTCGATATGATGGTCGGTAATGATGTTTGGAATAGATGACGGAGTGCTGCCAAATAAATATACCATTGAGGAAGCCTTTTTATTTGTAAGTGCATGTCAAACTCTGGCTAAAGTATAAGGTATGTTAGTCTTCCCAATCTTGAAAGAGATAATGTTCGGGTTGTATGAGAAGCTAAGAGTATGCAAGAACGGACACAACAAGAGCAGTTTTATTGAGAATGAGAGTATTGTGTTGCCACTTAGAGTTTCAGCAGTTGACAGTGCTGGAATTTATCAGGTAGCAGTTTGTACTAGTGAAGGACCAACAATTGGCGATATTGTTATTCACAAGTGATGACAAATGTTGGTGTGGTCGTTAATTAACAAGTATCAACAATTGATGACAGTGTTGTTACTTGAAAAGTGTCAACAAATGATGATGGTTGTGTTGTTACTTGACAAGTGTCAGCAATTTCTCTAAAAAATAACAGCATCGATCCTGCTCAAGAAAAACTTACAAAAAGAGATTCAAATTGAGCAAAATTTGTGGAGAACGGAACTTTTTTTTTCAGATAACAACTGTCAAGAGGTTGGTTTTCACCTGTCATCTGTCCAGCTGCACTCCTAGGAGTTTTCACAGTTATAATTTTTATTTTTATTTTAATTTATTTATTTATTTATTTTATTAATGATGAAGGTGTGGGTGTGGAGAGATGGCCTTCCTCGGGCGGCATTTCAAGTTGAAGACTGGAAGAATATTGCTTGATAAAAGAATCCCTCAAAGTTATATGATTATATAAGCGAATTCGATGCCTATTAGAAAGTAGTGGAGTACGTTCTCTATCCATGGTTACCAATTTGACAGTCCCATTGCCAAATATTGTATCTACCTTAGAAGGGCCCAACCATCTGGTGTGTAACTTTCCTTTAAAGTATTTGAATCAAGAATCATACAAGAGTGCCTAGTTGCCTAGATATAACAACTTCTTTTTAATTAGTTGGTAATGCCATTTTGTTCATTGATGTTGTGCAATATATGTGTGCTGCAGTGTAGCCAAGGAGATTTCATTGAGCTCATAAAGTTGCACTAATTGTTTATTTTGTGTTGTTGTTAGATCCAACCCTACTTCCATCGCAATCCTGAGTGTGATAATTTCAAATTCTATCGAAAATATTGAGCACTTACCATACACCAGTTCAAATGGAGAAAACCATGTTGTGCTATGTCGTGTTGTTCGGTAAGACAATAGGGCTTTGGGTAGTCGATCATCCCAATCACGAAGGTGACTAGCAACTGTCGTAGTGAGAATATTTTCCAACACCTTGTTGGTACTTTCGACCTGCCCGTTTTCCTCCGGGTGATATAGAGAAGTTACCCAATGCCGAATCTTAAATTTTTCAAGAAGTGCTTTCACCTTATTTCTTATGAAATGTGCTCCGCCATCAGTGACTATTTCCCTTGGCATTCCATACCGGACAAAAATTTCTTCATAAAGGAAATCAATGATGGCCTATTATGTTTCTTTAGGGAGTGCCCTTACCTCAACCTACTTGGATATGTAGTTTGTAGTCACTGGGATATAAGATTTTTTGGGGGATGACGGGTTAATGGGGTATACGAAATTGAGGGCCCATTTCTCAAAAGGCTCGATTACCGATTGTGTATGCAATGGCATCTCATCAGCCTGGATGGGTTGGCCCATCCATTGATAGTTGTCGCATCCTCTAACATATTTTTTTACATCCTAGAATATTGTGGGCTAATAATAGCCCAGACTTAGTACCTTGTGATCAGTTCGCCTGTCTACAAAATGCCCCCCATAGGGGCCATCATGACAATATTTTAAAATATATTGGATCTCATCCTCTCTGACACATCTACAAATTATTTGATCAACTTCGTTGTAGAAGAGATAATCATCCACCAATGAGAACCTGGTGCTTTGTTGGATGATATTTCTTCTCTCCTGTGGAGAGACGTGGTGTGGCAATTTTCCTGCAGCAAGATAATTTGCAATGTTGGCATACCATGGGGTATGAGTGGACACTAGAAACAAATGTTCATCTGGGAAGCTATCTTCTATAGGATAATTGTCAGTATTCTCAACAACCCTAGATAAAAGATCTGCAACTACGTTATCCTTGCCAAGTTTATCAGTGATGGTAATATCAAATTCTTGCATTAACAATAACCATCGAATAACGCGTGCACTTGTGATAGTTTTATTGGCTAAGTACCTAATAGTTGAGTGATCAATATGCACGAAAAATAGGGTAACCAGTTATGTAATGCATGAACTTATTAATTTCAAATATGATAGCAAGGAATTCTTTCTCGGTTACCGTATAATTTAATTATGTTGATGCTAAGTTCTTACTGGCATAGTAGATGGTGTTATCACCCCATAAATTATGGAAATCAGTTGATGACTTGGATATTATCTGTATCTGGTGATTTTGTTGACAAATGATATTTCATTCTTCAAATAATTTGTGAAAAGAAAAGAAAAGAGAAAAAAGAAAAAGAAAGAGAAAATGAAAAAAGAAAAGAAAAGAAAAAGAGGGTAAAAAAGAATTGAAACAAAAAGCCCCATGCAATAATAGCAACTTGGTCATACCTTTCAAGCATGACCAAGTTCTTTTAAATTTTTAATGTTGATAGGGTAGTGAATGCATTTGACCAAACTGTCTAAGCCTAGTCAGATAGCCCATAGGTTAGAATTAGTGAATAAATCTGACCAGGCTGTCTAATCCTGGTCAGATATCCCTTAGGAAGAATAATATCTTAACCCAGCTGTTTAATCTGGGTTAATTGTCTTGTGAAAGTAGGTTGGAATGTAGATTAATTGCTTTGCTTGCCTTGTCCAAATATAGCCAGATTGATAAAGATGTTACCCTATGACTCCAATGTCTAAGTGTAGTCGAAATGATGTCCCCTTGGTGGTGTATATGAGCAAAATTGAAAAAACCCATAAGAAAGCGCCAATCCTAAGTTTTTCCTACACCTGACATCTTCCGCTCCCGACCTATCCTTCATGCACCTTCCAATGGTCCAGATCATGATGATTAGATCAACGGCTCACAGACAATCCCGGACCCCCCCTAGCGTTCTACCTTTAATGGAGGGGGTGGTCCGAAATCAGCGATAATGTTTACGCAGATCTGGACGGCCCAGAACGGAGCGCGCTTATCAACGGATCACATTGGATTCCAGACCCCCCCGCCCGTTCTACCTTTAACGAAGGGGGGGGGGGTCCGGAATTGTTAATAACTCGGGCGCAGATCTGGACGGATTGAAAATGAGCGC